>JXSR01S009008.1:6806-23383 GCA_000969725.1 Ophiothrix spiculata
AAAGTGAAGTAAACGCAACTGTGAAATTTAAAATTGTTTATAAAATCAAAACCGACCGATACAATTAAAATTCGAAAATGATACCTCTTAAAAAAGTGGTAATATTTTCTTGGAATCTGAGAACTTGGGCCTAAACTTTTTGAAAACTGGACACTGATTCAGCATAGCTAGTGCTACGCACTCATTCTCGCGCTTCGCGCTCATTCTAATCATTGAGAGAGCCAACAAGCAACGGTTAACCTAATCAAAATAGGTGTTTTTGAGATTGCACAGAGGGGTTAACATTAACTAGTTGCAAAACTGCTCTTTACATTTTGACTGAGATTCAAAGCTTAGGAATGGTGAATTTTAAAATCAAATAATTGAATAAGATTATAAATAATTGGACGTATACTTTAACAAAACCTTTACGAAAACAAATTGAAAAGTGTAGTCAAAGAAGTTCCTATGTTACATCAAATCAGTTTTGAGAAAAGTTTTTGGAATTGGGTAAAAGTTTTATTCTACCGTATTACATGTACATGTAGTTTTGAAACAATCAGGGTATGGTTGTTTTTTGCGAAATAAGAAAATTAGTGAATAATTTCAGCTCATATACATTATTGATTTTCTGTAATTGAAAATCAATAAATTGCACATAGGAACTTCTTGCTCTAAAAAGCAGGTCCAATATTCAAAATGTGCCATAGTATAGAAAGAAAATACTTTAATTCACTGAATGTATATATTTTTGGAATGTACAGCTCATAACAAATAATTTGACATGTCATTCACTCAAATCGGACCATCTTGAAACTTTGACCCCATGTGACCTCTGATTGATTTTTGGCCTATAACTCTTGAACCATTTGTGCTACATATGTAAAACTATATATATTTGGCATCCCAGCGACGAGACAAACAATTAAATTCACTCAAGCGTAAAGAACATTTCCGGTTGAATCAATCACCCAATTTGTCTCTTAAAAAATGCCCAAACCGTCAATGCACATAAATCTGTCAAAAACTCATTTTGGCCAAAATGTAACATAGGAACATCTTTGACTAAACTCTTCAATTCCACACTTATTGAATCGTGTTTGTAATTTTGGGGGAATAAAAGTCAAAAAAGATCACATTTTGATCATGATCGTCTTTAAAAACATTCCAGAATTATGTTGGGTGATAATAATTCAAAATTACGGATAATGTATCCAAATTGATCGATACACTAATTTTCATCTTATAAATCTAATAGTGTATTCTCGGTGACTTATTCGATACTTAATTCCTACATCAAACATGGTCTGAATATACTATTTACATCTGTGAAAATTTGTAAATGTGTTTATTTAATTATACCAAAAATGCCTCAAAATTAGCAGTATTAGTGTAGTTTTAATTTGAAGCCTCCTGATTACAATTTTGATGTTTCAATTAAGACGTCAAGGTTAGTCAATATATTCGTATAAAGTAAGTGAAAACCAAAGCATGAACCTTATTTAAACTTTTGTGTTGGTTTCAAAGCAAAATAGACGGCTCTTTGTAAGAAACAATACATGGTAGCAGACCCGGGCGTCCAACCATGAATATCTTACCAATACTTGTTTTATATTCTACATAAACTTCCAAACTATAACAAAAATGATCCCAATCTCATTACCTAAAAGGTTGTTTTAATAATTATTCATAATATCCGGTGAAATAATATTGAGTGTAACCACGTTTATTTATAATCTGACTTTGAACTCCAGTTTTGTTACTTGGTATAAATTATGGGTCATTTATTTCACCTTAATTCAGAGAAAAAATATGGAAGCAGACTTCGAACTCAGAACAGTAACGACTTCATCAGTCTTCAAATTTTAAACTTGGATATAAATGTCGACCATTTTCTATGCAATTGCATTATTGCAATACTATGTGTATAGTAAATATAAGAACAATTCAGATAAAATGTGTATAACGCTTTTGACAGAGGTGTATCTATTCTGATCTCCTGGATACACAATTTTACTAACAATATCTCTGACTGGTTTAAAACATACTCAAAAAATCATTTTTTGACCAAATGACATAATCGAGATTTCCATAAACTTTGCGGATATATCTTTCTCTTTTCTTAGGTTTGTGTGTGTTTGTCTGATATTTTCCTTATACTAATCTGTTAGTCTACGGTTTGATTCCTTCCATGTTCCTATTGAATTTTTGCTACTGAGGTCTTCAGTCATTTATTTTTCCTCTTTTGAATTTTATTATTTTCTTCCAACAGGAACAAAATATATAACAAATCATTGTAGAATTTGCACATACACATAGATCACAAACAAACAGCAGAGAATGTTAAGTATAATAAATGATAAAATTAAAAAGTACATTTGATAAGATGCATTTTTTGAAAAACAAATTTTTATACCCTGATCCTCAACCTATTTAAATACAATTTCAAATAGCAATTTCCACCTATGCCATCTATTGTCAAATTCATTTTGCTTCATATTAGCGTTATTCGTATCCGGGTTCAAATCTTTTCTGTTTATGAAGAAACCTCATATCTTGACGCATATCGTAAATAAAAGTAAATATAAGGCCTAATTGCCAAGGTATTGTGCTCAATAGAAGAGATATGGGGTATTTTTTCCTTTTTATATAAACTAATTTAACAATCTGCTAAATTAGCTATGAAAATAGACAGACAAAAATCTTAAAAACTTGCTTATATCCCTTTAAAGGTGTCTGATAATGATGCTATTTATAGACCATGGAAAATCAAACATAATTACAATATAAAAAGTTGCAGAAAATACCAGAAATCTATTTTGCGATTTAATAACAAAGTTAGAATAAACTAACCATTTCAAAATTACTTGTGCAACATATTCAATAGTAACACAACTTTATATGTCAGATGTACCTAGTCTGAGTTACTAAACATGTTACATCGATATCTCCCTGACACCTCTCATCTTCCACGGTTGTAAACGATATGAAAACAACCTTTATGACTTTACAAGACATATGGTTTGTCGTCCAAAGAAAGATGGGATCAAAAAATACTATGATATACATTGTTACATGGAGATTATAGAGATGATGAATACCTTCTTCGCACGGTAGATATCTGATCAGGCAGTTTGGATTTCAAGATGTCTGGCCTATGCGAAAAGTTTAAAGCTAGATGAGATAACTAAATGCAAACATTTATTTGACAACTTCAATACTCTTTATTTATGCCATTGCAAATTAGATCTATCGCTAAAATTGTTACAAATTATAACAGCCTTATCTTATTGTGAAGTAAAACCAGCTTTATTTAGTATATGATCACTGTTTGATCATTATCACGCCATATTAATGCCAGCAAATAGGAATACTTTTATCCTGAAAGCTAAATACAAAATTCCTTCACATATTCAAATCCAGCTTGATGTCAAATCATATGGTGGGTAATAAATTTCCAGCTGACCTTTGGCCTTTTACAAGATGTCAATGTAAATAGAATGGATCTAGGGGTTCTTTTGTACATATTTATATAATATTTACGTATGATGATATCTACAGATACCAATAGAATGACACCGATTTGACTCATGGCTACATCTATTAATGATTTTCGTGTCATGCGCTCTTTTATTTCATGTCTGGTTAAAATGATAACATATTTCTCATTTTAAAAATCAAACATTTCAATTGGTACCAATTTTAATAATGCAAAGTAACTAGAATTAGAATTTCCTATTATATTTTTCCATTTTAAATAATGTTAAGTAACTAGTTTGGCACAAATACTTTGGTGTCAGTTTTTAAATTTAACCTTTTTGAGATAACAACAAACCAAAGTTCCTCTTTTAACATGTTTAAAGATATGTATGACAAAATAAGGTAGAGGTTGACAGCGAACAGGAAATCACCAAACGTTTGGCCATACACTAGTTTATAATAATTGAAGCACTAGGGCACTTGGCTAGACATCCCCGTGATCATTGGTGATGATCTTGAGAACACATAGCGACATTACCCATGTGAGTTGATATAAACGTACCGGACTGTAGTAATTACTCTCATTTCTAGCCCTAAAAAACTCGGGGTTGTAAAGGAAAATAAGAAAACACCGCCGACAAACCAACAAACTGGAGAGCGTGGCAGAACCATCGAGAGGATATCGTGTGTTCCCTTGATGCCAGAATGTTTGCATACTTGATGAAATTACAGCTAATTGCATATAGCCCGGTTGACTTTCAAGGGGCCATAGACTGATTTAATGTTGTTATGTTTGACGGTGATTGCACTTCAATTGAAAGAGGACCTTCCAGCTCAACTTAGGCGATAAATTCATCCTCATTGTCCTCCGGATTGTCCTTATATATATTGCTCCAGCTACAATCATTTAAAACACCTTTGTTTTTTACTATACTCATCGCAACTGCAAAATTGTTATTCAGCTCCACATAAACAGGACGTAGATGTAGCAACAGATTTTCTTGTGCACTGGTAATTAAATTACACATACATTCTTTAAGTGCTATGGCTGTACGTACCCGAATCATTATTTTGCTTTAATTGTAAGAGCATAATAATTGCAAGGAAATTATCTTCTTGTCGATTTGAACATTCTTTTAAGTTATTTGGTGTCTCTAAAGGAGATATAATATTGACTTTGAAAACAAACATTTGTGAATCACCTAATAATTAATCCACAACAGAAAATAGGCAAATACTTAACAACTGAAGAAAACAGGTAATTATATATTAAGAACTGGTTGAACTTCCTTTACTAAATGTGATTTTAACATTAACGCCACTATCAAAATAAAGTAGACAATTTTACTGAGAACTAGTTAAACTTCCTTTATTGGGCCAATTATGAACTCTTTGAACTGAGTTCCTTCCGCGTGTGAACTAATGCTGATCAGCAGACAAAAATGATCATAAACTTGTATTTACAATATATAATTTCAGTTGCATACGTGCTGCTTTCTTGACCATCACAATTTATTTCATATTTTTATTTTTTATTTAAACTTCAAATTACACCAAGGAATATACAAAAGGTCTGCAGGGGATTTTAAACTGATGAATACGCACTTTTCACATTTAATTTATAGGGAAGTAGCATCAATCTCGCTCATTTAAGAAATACTATATGGTAATCAAAACAACAAAAGTTTCCCCGTAGTAAATTTATCAAATTCTATTTTGCCCTAGCACCTATGTAAGAAAACTGCTAAAGATAAAATGGTATAAGATTAATAGAAGATGACCGTGACATTGACACCGACTCTCTACCAAAAACAGTCAATCCAAAATGGATATTGATTGAAAAATAACTTACAGCATCTTCATTACTTAAAGCGCAAGTATTCTTATCATGATTATGGTGATAATTCCGTTGGTGTGTTTTGCCTCTATCAGTTTCAATATTATTGCGTTATTTGCTGATATCTGTACCTTAAAGCAACACCAGTAGAAGGTCATTATCTGAAGATAAGAGCTGTGACGATTTTTCAGATGCAATACTTGATGCATATATTCAGCTGCCCTTTAAGCTATAATTTAACGTTCCATAGAATTGAGATTCCTGGGGCTACCATATATATAAATCTAACACCTTTGTCGATAGTATTATGATCAACTAGCAAAGTCAATCTCCTTTTACACCACTAAGGTTTGCTACACTGTACATTTTAGTGATGTAATTATACTGGAAGATAAGAAATTGCCTTGCTGCTCAGTTTTTATTGTTGCGTGAACCGAGGATCACCTCTCTTTTCAGACATTTTGGATTATGATTATCTTAGCAAATGTAACACATTCAGTACAATAAAGAATGAAAAGGAGAAAACATAATGTGCGATATATTTGTATAAACCACAGGCAACAAATTTAAGCAGATACTCTACCTAATATTTATCTTTATTTTGCCAACGAATAATAAACTAACAATAAAGATATAGATCAGTATCGAAAAACAGACTTCACGTGGTTTGATTTTCCACTTTTCGTTTAATGTGTTGAATTTTATTATTTTCCTCATTCAACAGATTATGCATAATTAAATTAATTCAAGGCAAACAATCACAAGACCCAATTGTTCATCCTGCAATACATTACAGTACCTCATCAGGGTGGAAAAAAGGTGTTAGGTCCTGATACGGAAACCGGCACACTATTGTAAAAGGAAGGCGCGTACCACAAGCACCTTTGGTCTACTCATACCCCGCCTTCCCCCTATTGACTTGCATGATAAAACGCGCTCACGGTGTCTGGCAGGCGACATGCTGTTGTGCCAACACCCCACCCTGTGGAACTACTCAGTTAAATTTACCACTTTTGGTGTTGTTTCCTCAATATCATTAAAGCTCCACGCTCTAAATACGAAAATGCTCTAACTTTGTCTGCTTATATTCAAAACCGGTTGTCTTGTTAAGTATAATTTCCCATCAGATTGCCCAAAATAATTTGAACAGTTACGCAGACGATACGCTTCGTCATTTTCAATAAAGCGTGTGTAAACATTGGCAACCTTTGACATCCGCTATTGATTGCCTCATCAACGGTGCATTATGGGATACGTATATATCATATTACTACTTTATGTGGTAAGTAAACATTAAAAGGCAAATATGATCAGAATCAGATTAAGCAAGTTCGGTTATTCTTAGTCATTGTGATTCAATGATATTCCTGGTGATAAAGATATTCTTGTTGATATCTCAAAGATCTTGAAAAGATTGGACTCGATTTCACTTTATAGCTAAAAATGTTCCTTATTGTATCCAATTTTGCTTTGTATTCTTCTCCTGCAAAAAGAAATGTTTCCGGCAAAAAAAAGAACATCATGTAGGTCATTGAAAGATAATGTTCTTATTTGTACTTTCATAGAGAAAGGTTGAAGAAGGGGTCTTGTGCAGATTCTTAGTAACTATTTTCCCAATATAAGCTCATACTATGTGAATTAATCAAATTAAATATTAAATAATAATTACAAAAAATAATGAGCGTAGATTTTACAAGATACTTAGATTCTAGACAAATGTTGCATGTTGCATTTGATAAACCTATTACTGACAATTGTGTTAATTGGTTATGAGCTGATGTGTATCGTTATATTCTCACATTTATGCACAATATATCTACAAAGTAACAACAACCTCAAACTATATATGTGACTCGTCATATTGAAAGACGGTACTTGACGGAACCTATATGTTTCTCTTTTCATGACAACAAAAACACCAAGGAATTCCACGTCTGAAATTTCTTTTTACTGGTGATCAATAATTCGAAATGACATCATGCTGCGACAAGTCCACACTGTACAAGATATGAATCGATATATGATTACCATAATAAAGGAAACATTCAATTTAACGCATGGTATAATATATTTTCACGAAATAAGAAACATGTACGTTTAACAAATTCCCTTTTTTGATATGATGAATCACATAAGCCTATCAAAAAATTGATACCAGAAACGAAAAACACATTAATGCCCTAACAACATGGCCCAATAAATCGAAGAGAATTAGTTTTCAATTACATACACTTGTTACCTAACCCGTCAAAAATTGTCGTCAGATCCTACCTATAATCTTTACAGTGCATAAGCACCTCTTTCTCTACAATGAATTCATTTGGGAAAATTATAAATGGAAATCATCCTTTAATAAGAAGATAATATATTCCAGTATTACATGCACGGATTTGATGTACAAGATGGACATGGCGCGAGATGTCACTATAGGACAAGGGGCTCTTCAAGAGGGTGACATCATTGGTTAAGGGTAGTTCACCTGTTATCTTGTTGAGGGTTGTGAACTCTCTTATGCTTTAGCTGTTGCCTCCCATCCTAAGGGTACATGTTATAATTAACGTATAGAGAAGGTGTGTTTAGTAGCCACAAGCTGAGACGGGTTCAATGCATTGTGAAATGAGCTTCACACTAAAAAGTCTTAGATCGTGTTATCATCAATATGTATTCTTGAATATTACATATGTGTGTTCAAAACGTGACTTTTATTATTATATCAATTTATTAACTTTAGTATAAAAGAACTCGTACACAAAACCCGTAGGTCATGATGCAGCGTATTTACCTGATGAACATTGGCAATTATTGGAATAGTGTGAGTCTTTTCCTCTCCTCAGCCTCACGGGTTTCATGTTTATTAATACTAAAAATATCCTTTTGAAGTGGCACTGAGGCTGACTCAGGCTGAAAATATTGATGAACTATGATACGTCCTCTTGCAATGATTCAAGTTAAATGGTTCTTTGATATTTTTTTGAAGTCTTTGAAGTTATTGGTTTTATGTGAGATGATGATGATTATTGGTTTTATGTGAGATGATGATGATGACGACGACGACGACGACGACGACGATGACGATGATGATGATGATGATGATGATGATGATGATGATACATAAAAAAATAATAGATTATGACCATTATTGACCATGTCAATGACGATGCATCCTACAATTTAAAATGAAACCAATGCAAAATCTATACATACTTTTATAGTTTATTCATGTCAGTAATAACAAAAATGAAAAGAGAGTTCTTTTGTTAAGTTGGCAATAACATCTTACTAAAATACATATATCTATATAGATTCTAAAAATTAATTGAATCAGTACTGGGCGCCAAATGCACGATTTAAGTTTGTACCAATTAGGGGTTCATTGTCTTGTGGTAATGTCAGGCGTATCTAGCCAAGCAGTTAATCTTGCTCGCTGAACCAAACACATTCATCTCATGTCAGAAATGAATATCAGAGGAAAATAAACTAGGCACAGTTTTTATGAATAAATAACAATGATGTTAAAATGGTTTGAAATTTTGTTGGAAATAAGTAGGTTTTAGACATTATTGTTGAAAAGTGGAAGAAATATTGTTCTTATTTGTAATGTCTTCTAAATGGCAACTACAAGTGTCCTTAAGTGGCCATTATGTATTGTTACTTCTAGCTTAAGAGTAATTATTTCACTTTAGAAGCAATGATAACAATCATAACTTGAATGTATATTACATATTTTTAAGGATGAGATCATCTTGAAATTTTATGAGTAAACTTGCCACTATAACTCTTCAATTGTTATTGAGATAACAAAATTAAATGTTCTCTAAGAGTCAAAATTTATATTTCTTAAGATTAATTATTTCAACAGTTTTTGCTTTGTCATTGTTTCCTGGTTATTTTTTCTTTTCCTTACCTGTTTTTTTAAAATATATTCTGTACTATTGGGAAAAACTGTGGCTTACACCATAAGACCTTAGATCCAACGTTAATAAAGGGTATTTACAATCTGTTATTTCGTATTTACATATAAGGAAACTCACAAAAGTTCAAAGTTCAAAAGATGTTTTTTTGAATATATTTCTGTTAATAAATGCTTCTTCTGTATTTTTATTCCATAAGTAACATATATCTGTAGTAAAGTGATTTTTGAAATTAATGTTACAGTGATTTGAAAATTACGTTATTGAAGTGAATGAATAATCAACCAATAACTTAATAAAGAAGAAAAGTGATCACAGAATAAACATAGATTTGCAGGTATTTGAAGATCGAATCAATATTAGGATTCAAATGAAATACTAACATAGTGACACTGCGTCTGACTGGTTTCTATTTGACCCTTGACCCCACATTTGAATTTTGATTACATTCTAATAAGTCCCAATTGATGCAAAATGTTATAAATTCTGAGGAGAAAACGAATATGACTGACGGATCTGTTTGGATAATTAATAATTGTTTTCTTTTTATTAAATATTCAAAATTCTATAAGGCGCATATGAAAAAATGTTTTGAATTTTGATATTGTCCAATATGTATATGTATAAGTAAAGTGTTTCTATTTAGACCAAAGATACTTAGACTAGAATGTTTAAGCGTGTATCGATTATACACGAAAAATAGCAGTCTAAATTCTGATTTTGAATATTGATCGAGTTGGAAAAGAGGTATGGATGTTTTATCTGGTTCCCAGTGGTAGAATCAATGAGTAGAATCTTTTCTGCTATTGTGGCATGTTTGAATGAATTAAAAATTGTCTTGGTCATTGGTCATGGAACATTATTACGCCAGTAAAAATATAACATTGGCATTTTATACCAAAATCTAAAAACCTATCAGCTGTATATACTATCAATCATATACTTTGTACAAATAATGTATTATGTTATCAGTAGATTTCATAATTTCATTATCATTTGATTTCATTTACAATAGCAACGGATCTCCTCTATCTGCTCTGTTTGTGGACTTTAAACTATGTCTAACCTAGTTACACAGACAGTTTTTACAAACTTGTCTATCTTTCCTAGTTACTTTAGCAGACACCTGTGACCAGATCAGTTTCCTCTATTGCCTCACTACTATCCCTAATGGTTTCACTAATATCATGATAATATTTCTAGCAGTTAATTCACAGTACATAGAAACTTTTTTATGTTTTGTACAAGACCAATATTTAGCACTAGATGTAACCAGACCGTTTCAAAGTATCCGGAGTCCATACCCTAGTTTAGGCGGTACCGTCCGGGTGCTTTTTCCTGAGAAGTTAGCGCGGCTGGTGACGGTGAACTTCAGCGGGGTGTGTGACCTTCCTTCAAGCGGAAAAAATTAAACAGCAGGATTGTAGTGATAAAATCTGGTTTTGTTTCTAAATACATGATATTGTCTCAAATGTTAATGCTACTACTACACTAGTATGGATAGTATGTTGATAGTGATATGTAAGAAATACATCCACATCTTTATAATATTCAATGTAAGGAAATCCTTGTTCATTTATAATTCTTAGTATTTACTTATGCAATGGAAAAGAAACATTTTGGCTGAATTGAAGTAGTGAACTCTTATTAAAGTTTTCTTCAAAGTATATTTCACGCATATACAACACATACTGTATGTATGAGTGTATGAGTAAGCAATATAGGTGTATGTGTTGCCTTATAACACGATAGCAAGGTATCGATTCCATATCGTGCAAATCTTTAACAGATCTCAACGATTTGGTGTACAAAATCGCAATCTCATTCTCTAGGGTAACTAATGTTTTCAGAAGCCCGATCGGTAAACCCTATAAAGTTTCATCCACTCTACTACCTAGACCCGATGGTGCTTTTCCACGCCTTCAATACACATACTGAGGCATTTGCCCGTTGCGACAAGGGTGAATGCTCTATCACCGTGTAAAGATTCGCAACCTACACCACATATCATATTTTATTAACTCTTCCTATCTCATTTATTGCAATCTAATTCGACTGTGGTATCATACTACGTGAATTCACAAGACTCCAATATTCAACCTTTAGATTTCATTTTTAACAAAAAAAAACAAAATTCAAGAAAAAACCAAAAAGACTACACCTCGTGCGCCAGTTGTATACACGATCACTGATTAAGTCTTGCTTTCACCAGGTATACTATCGTTATACAATACACTAAGTTCACTACAAAAGAAGAATAATTCCAATTATGAAACTAGCTGGTTACAAATAAGGATCCTTAAAGAATTTAGATACAAGGCTGGGCCTTATTGATATCATGTAAAAGAATACAGATCAAAAATATGAACAATCTTAACTGAAAAGAAGCGCCTCTTTTGACTCAAAATTTAATCATATTAATTTGATTGAAACACATTGTGGTGTGGCAATGGCAATTACAGCCCAGACATAAACCTATGCAAGACATATTTATTTAATAATATAATAAAAATGAAAATTTCTGCTGGACAAGAACAAGTTAATTTTAGATTCCGAATTTCAATACATCAATCTATAAGTAGTCATATTTGGACAAAAATATTTAGAAAGCACATGGCTTACAACCTATACAACAATATAGAATGTAACATCTTACAGGCCCTTAAGGCGCTATTCCCCTTCATCAATTCATAATAGCCATACATATGCATATGTATGACGTTTATAAGCACCTTAACGCGACTATTATGAAGAGGGAGAGATCTCTGTCGTTATTCTTTGTAATATTCATACCTGATAATGTTTTTCTAAGGACTGTAAACGGTGACTAATCAACGCAGATAGTGACTTGTAATTCTACGCGACATCAGTAATGAAATCACTATGCCAATGTGTTGCCATTGGCCGTCTAGCTGCACATTATTATCCAATACTTTATTGTATCATATATCTGAAGCGATTAACTCATTGGAATTCAATGGGAAAACATTGATATGTTACTTATATAAGCCATTTTGGTTAGAAAATTTTGCCCAGCATCATTCATAATATGATACCTAAAGATTATATCCCCCTTTGATAAATAAAACAGTTTACTTCATGAAAATCATATACCTGTGGTTAATATACCAGTATGTAGTTATCAGGCGCACAAATTACCATCCAAACACAACCTAACCTATTAAGTGTTATGGAGTTCAGGGGTTATCAAATTTAACAAGTTATTTATACTTATGAAAGTATATTGTGAGCACCCCTGACAAACTATGTTTTATGTTGGCTGCTTCAAACATACATTTTAATTCATCAGTTACTTACAGTGCTAATCGAAGACAAATAAAAGTTATGTTGCAAATGTGACTATATTTTGAAATTACCATAATTTACATAAATTATGTTAGTTTAAACCAACAGCCAATTGCAAGCATTTCATTGAATATGAAGATCTTTTATTGAAAAAAAAATTGAAAACAGAACTTAACCATCATACCAGCATAGCATTATATAACTTTCTAGTATAGGTGAAAAAGATGACATAGGTTGATTTCGACATGAACTCTTTTTGTATTTAAACACACCACTTAGATTAAGAGAGTATAAAATCTGTACTGTCTTAGCCAAAGTGATATCAGTGTTTAGACTAGAGCTTACCATAATTACAAAACGATTACATGTTACCAATAAGATGTATGATAATTCATGGTAATATGGGAATTACCATAGATTCCTCGTAGTAATTACCTACATATTATGCAAAAAGGCATTCCATTTAGTGATAAAGTAGTGTCTATTTGTAGCAATCTGTAGCTATGTAACAGACACTTCGACGATTTCCGCTGTGCATTTGGATGTTACGATGAAATGTAGAGGTAGAACATTTGAGATGGGGAATTCGGCAAGGGGATACACGACAACAGATATCGTATGTTGTCAAGTCGATTTGTAAGGCATGCCTCAAGTACTGGAAACACGAGAATCTATCAGGCGGTAAACGAACACAAATGGGACTCGAATCTCGATCATCTGCTAAAGCTTACATAGAAATCTCTCTTTTTACTTGCTATAGGATTGATAAATGTTATGTCACTAAGTGAATATTATCATCACCAATACCAGCTATTTCGCTCAGCAATTGCGTTAACTAGTATGATCAGATGAGGGCCTTTATCATGATGTAATGCTGATGCGCATAAAATGGGAAACTGTGGAGAAACTTTCAACTATTTTGGCTCCAAATATGAAATCACTATTGAGAAACTAATACCATAAATAAATTCAACATTATGCTTGCGTATTATACAGAATTCATAGCAATATGAGATGTAATGACCACATGTCGATAACTAGCGTGTTTAGTCTATCTATTTAGGACGGCTGCTAATACAATGCTATTGCCGGCTGTCATGTTTACATTTTATGTTTTAAACCTTTAGGGTTTTAAACCTTTAGGGTCAGAAGTTATCAGCCGAAATAGATTTCCAAAATTAGGATGTAGTTTAGCATAAGATTGGGTGCTTGTGGTTTGAGGTTAGGATTTGACAACATCATTGCGAAAACGGTATTTAAAATCTAAGCAATCATGACAGTAAAGAGACAGGTAATTACATAGACTGGCTATCCCCGTAGTACAGACTGTCGACCATGACCGTGTTATTCAATTCAGACCGTACACTTGATACCATATCGCCTTGCAATCATGGCATAGATCATCAGACCATACCGCGCTCACAACTGGACAATATAGGCAATATAGCCCCACTAGCCACTCTACCGGGGTCCATATCGTCCCCTCTTTGAATAGAGAAATATATCGGAGGTTTTTGCATAGCTGACAAAGAAGGGGTAACGATAAGGTCATTGGGAGTTGGGATAAGTCCGCTAGTCATATAACACTAAGCGTCATTGACAATTCACGGCGAGATTAAATATGATTATGAGATACAGTTAGTCATGTCATAACATGGATGTTGCTAGCTATGTGTGGTATCCGAATATAAGCATAATATTCCTTTACTTATAAATCTACTTTAGCTGCGACTTGGTGTATATATATACACAGACCTGTCTTCTTCACTTGCATAAAGATATAAGATTAACTCACCTTAATAAATATCTCGGATAAGCCAGGCCAGAAGCGGGCGCTGGTTTCTCGGTAACGAAATTCACCCCAATAATTAGTCTATCATAAGTACCATGAATGAAACATCATCCAGAATTATAAACAAGGCACAGAAAAGACAGATACTGGTTAAATAATAATCAAACAATCTCCTTTTGTTTCAATTATCCTTTGCAAACCTCCGTGAATTCTGCTAGACGGCGCGGCATTCGGTCTAGCTGTTCAACAGAGAAAGTTAGCGGACTACAGTGTGTACGCTATTGACTTGAGTGCAAATGATGTCTGCGCACTTTTGAACTCTGACCCAAGCACATTAATAATTTGAGCGTGGTATCTTTGCGCCATAAAAATGGTTGACCCAACCAAATTTGGAAAGTTTTGCTTGAGTGGGAGTCAATTAAAGGGCGGGACTTGACAAAGTAACTTACTCGCACCCTGAATGTACTTCATTTGCCAATATTTATGGCCAAGAATTTTGATTTTCCAATAAAATTTAGCCATCACCCACTCCTGTGTGCCTCGAGATCCTTGTAAAATGCACAGCTAGCTATGAAGGATCAAGTTTAGGTTTGTATATTAAACACTCACTTTATTATTTATTATTAACGTCTTTTTGATACATATTGTAGTTAACCAGCTTATATTTTATCGGAAAATTTAAAAATGGGGATTAAACATTTTTTAAAACTGAGCAAACAGAACATACCGACAGAGCTATGTTTTCAGTTCACAGTGCGTTTCTATTTATTTTCATGATAACCTTCAACCTAACCCTTCTCATAAATATGTCGTCTGCTGGTACTTTTTAAGGTCAGGGCATGTTGGGGTCATAGCTTGTCTGACCCCATTTATTCTGCGTTCAATTGTACTGTTGGCAATGCAGTCAAGTCATATCTGGAAAGTGGTTGTTAGTTTTTGAAAAGCTTCTGTATAAAAAGAAAGTGCAGGCAAAATTATAATGTGTAACAGTTTGGGTTTTAGAATAACTATTATATGACAGTGCTTTATTACAAATACAAGAGCAAAATGGTAAAAAGAAAGTAAAAGGCATTTTTAGCCACGATCATCAATGTGAACTTAAATTATCTGTAGCACTTACTGATTTGATTGCATTTTTACTTCCACTACTAAATTATGCCCACAACCATTCCGGTTAAACATGAATTAAAGTACAACAAATTATTGAGGCTTTGAATTTGTATGTTCCCGGTGACATAAATAAACAAATTCCAGTGTTTCTAGAAAGAAAGTGTTCAATTCTAAAAAACAAAACTTTTTTCATCTAACCAAACATTACCGGAGAAGCTATCATGATCTACAAATATATTGTCTATTCTTATAATAATATTAATTCATTTTAAAATCCACAAGCATCATGTATAGGAAAATATGAACATTCAATGGTATAGATCGGTAGGAATTTGCTTGGGAAAATAATAAAACTATGCTTGTTTGTTTTGATCCTATCATGTCTTTTCTTGATTCAAAGACTTGACAGAAGCTTTTATGAGATTTAACATCCATGTAGAATCATGGCTAATACCGGTGTAAAGTTAATCTTAGTCCCCTTGGAATATAGGTCCGCCTTCCATAGACCATAGAACAGTGGACAAACGTCCCTACTACACCGGTAGCATTTGTCAACATCAAAATTGATTTTTTGTTGTTCGTTAAGATCTGACCAGCCTTATATTAGTTTTGTTGGAGTTTTAAGTGTCATAACTTGCAAAGGTGAAAAAAGACCGATACCCATGTACTCTTCAAAGTTGAACCTCTGCCTAACAAAATAAAAACGCAACATGTGCGTTGCAGATAAATTGCAAGCTACTTCCTTTTGCCTTGGAGAAATCCTGCACAAATGAGCGACAGACAATCAAATCTCTTCAAAAACTTACGATAGTATATACTATATCAAACATAACATACAACTTTTTGCGTGGGAATGAATTGAATTGGATTTTACGTTTATAAAAAAGAAGTATCTGCTATGCTTTACAAATGCACCTACTGCGTTTTTAATTTGTTGGGCAGAACTGTTCTCTGTTGAAGTCCGTGAAAGGGCACCTAAAACACAGATTCATTACACCAAACATCAAATTGATCAATTTCATCATCTGTTTAAAACGTAGAGAAATAGTGATTTAAGCCCTCAAAATGGAGTCATTGGCACAGCTTATGCGAATTCTAAAAGGTACAAAGCATCTACTAGAAATTATAATTGCTCAGGACACTAAATGAAGAAAACAACAGT
>JXSR01S009009.1:50577-63903 GCA_000969725.1 Ophiothrix spiculata
TGGGTCGAAAAAGCCCGGCTCTTTAAGGCTTAAGGGCTAGATACACTTCGTCAGTTTAAAAAAACCAAAACGGTACAGAATACTTCGGTACAAGATATTTTTATCCACCTGGTCCTGGTTGAGCACTTTCGGGTCAGAGAAGGTACACTTTGCTGGTATACTGTGTAGTTATTAGTGGTCAATTTTAGTCGCTATTTGATGCATTATATAACACTTTTATATCAGTATCTCATAAGAATAAGATCATATTATACAATGGGTGATAAATAAATCATCGTACATGACCAAAGTATGAAACAAACATCTTTTGTTTAGAAATATCATCACCACACTGTGTTATATTTGTAAACCAAATAACAAGATCTTTATATTCATGAGACATAACAAGACTGGCAGACAGACAAGGTGTTTTGTAAAAGGCAATAACTTAAACTACCTTCTTTAAAACACACAGGTGTTATTGCATATATTGAATCAAAGATCATCAAGGATTAAGATAAGTTAGTTGTCTCGAAAAAATTCCAGAAAAGCATTATATGTATGCTGAAAATTGCATTTTTGTATACTTTTATCGAGAGTTTCTTGGCAATACTTCTTGAAGACTTTCACCCATGGATTATGCAACATTTGTCAAAGATATATAGCTTTTTTGAAATTTCTCGCAGCTTTTAGCTATCATTTCTATCTACTACCTAATTACAGACACAAAAATGACCAGTTCAAATGGCAGGTTGATAATTATAGGTTGATAAATACTCATTTCATGTCGCAAGTAAAATGAGACAAAATCAATGCATGGGCAGTCAAATTTTGATGTGTCCAATTCACGAGGCCCGTAGGGGCCGAGTGCAATGGACTGCAATCCAAATTTAACGCAGGAGCATTATTTTGTCTCATCTTTTTTAAAAAATCTATTCATACACGATAGAATAATAATATTGCATCTTTTATGAAAAGAAATCAGTCCTTTATATGACCATCAAAGTCAAAAACTTCTCCAAACTAAATAAATCATCACCCGACAAATACAATGAAACATTCGTACACACAAAATGCTGGCATGCAAACCGGACAACAAGCGCAGTGCATTGTGAAATTTCAATCAACTTTGCGTACTTTATATTCTTGCATTCTGACTGGCTAGATGACACACAGAGTGTATGAATTTACTAATAATAAATGTTATGAATGCAATGGTAAGAATATTCTCATGAGATGGTGAGTTAAATGGAACATTTGCCTTTCACTGACTGAGAATATTTTATACATATTCATTACACAAATTTGAAACATTCATTATTTGTTTTATATAACACATATAAAGATTTCTTATCATTTGATAGACAACACACAATATGTTTACAATTTATTTCATTAAAATCACCCTTACACTCTATCAACAACTCATCCCCTCCAAATAAAAGTTTGACATATGGATAATAGATAAGTGGTGAGTATAAATATGGGTGACAATGGTCAAAATCCTAAGAGTGAAAATGAAAGACTTGACTGAAAAAAAATTGTTATCTTACGATGTCTATGTGTACTTACTTTGGATTTAAATAAAAGCGTGACACGGTTTACAAAAACTTGTATGGCAATGCAAAATTGCACAAAAACAAATAATGGCCCAAGAGATTTAATAATGCAAGAGAAAATATATCTTAAGAAATAAAATAATACCTTAAATCTATTGATTTTAAAAGGATGATATTTTATCTCAGTTCTAAAGATTAAAACAGTACTGAACAGACTTTTTCTTTCTATTACTGGATTTTTAATGGCTATAAAAGCTTTTCATATATTTGATGAAATTAAAATGTTCTATTCGAAAGTGATATAAATGACAAGATGAATCCTTTAATTATTTGTTGTCAATTTTCCCCAGAGAAAAAATCAAAGTACAGTGTGACATTTCAATAACAAAAGGACTTAAAACAGTCTTAATTTGAAGTAGGTTTTTAAAGAACTATTACCAAATTACCATCTGATTTCAAGTATTTTTATACGGCTTTAAATAATATGGTTTTAAATATCAATCATGATGATGTTTTATGTTATGTCATTAAATGAAAACTAATGTTGTCAGATGCTCTGAAAGATATAAGCACATGGAATGGAACAGCGAGACATTTGAAAGTATTCAAAAGATTTATTTTCATTGATTCAAAGAAAGACAAGTGTTATTTCTCAAAAGGATCAAATCTCATTCCAGATTTTACTTTTTATGGTGATTTTATCAATACCCACTTTGATCATTGCAGTCAACTCAATTTTTGACTCAACTTCAAGAAGATATTTAAAATTAATTTAAATGAATTTATAAAGCAAAAAAGATTGATATATATTTGAGATACAAAATTGTCTTAAATGTACTGGTTGATCATGTGGATGTCTAGTTTTTAATCTTTTAATCTAAGTTGTTTGATATTTAAACTTGTATACACAATACATTTTTCTTCTTTGTAGTATTTTTAAAAGGACCCCTTTTGAAATAAGTTTTGAATAAGTTTTTTCTTAAGCGGAAATGGACTAGACACCAGAAATCTGAAGAAAGCAGCTGCTGGACCTTACATTTTCCAAAGAACCAGTACTTCGGAGCATTTTAATCCAATTTTGTTTGAACTTGTTTGATTTTCTTTTGATGAATATATATTGTTTTTCCAAAAATGTGTCTGTTTCTAATTATTTTCTTCACAAAGTTTCACTTGTACTAGAGACAAAAAATTATATATATATATGACAAGACCTGGATGCTGTGGTGGGAAAATGTCGTCGCCTGGGTCTCATTTTTTTCTGACCCACCGGGCACAAATAGTTGGGGACCATAGGCTAAAAGTCGCCCAGTTCCCACTTTAAATAGAAAAAGCTTGGTCTTGAATTTTGATTGAATCTTGATTCCATTTAATATTCTGTTCTATATACAAGATTTTTCTGTTTACAATTGTTTTACTGGCACTATAAAACTAGTGTTACAATGATTTATTAACACTTACGTGGCCAAGGTATTTCCCACCCGTTGGTGCTCAAGGGGGAGGGTCCTAGGGACCCCCCTTAAAAAACACCCTTCCGATATGAATTTTATGTTGAAAGTCTGGTCAATGATAAAGCATGTAAAAGGACCAAAATACAGAAAAAAAATGAAAATCGGACGAACCGTTTCAAAATGGCGGCCAATTTTTTTTTTTTTTTTATGCCGTGTCAAAAATTTTCCCGCCAAATTTCAAAAACCCTGTTCCCTAAAGGAATTTTCGCAAATTTTGCTTAAATTTGCTCATTGCAAGTACAATTACATTGCCCAAATAAAATTAGAAAAAAGTTGTTCGGTTTCGATTTTATGGGCAAAACAAATTTGAACAGCACCCTCGAAAAATCATTTTTTGCTAATTAGCACGAAAACGACTGGGTTGATTTGAATTTTTTTGCAACTGAGGGATCCGCTGAGTTAAGTTTGACAATTACATAGAGCGGTAATGTGATTTTTTAGCGCGAAAACCTGTTGTAGGGCCCCTAGGAACTCCCCCTTGTCACTGAAGTGTTAATGACACTGACGTACGCAATTTTCAACTTACTATTCACTGTTTATTGATCCTATGGTTCAGACAGTTGCTTCAAGGCTCATACTGTGTTTCTTGTTCAGATTCAAGTACCTTATCTAGCCTGATCTTGTACTTCATGCATAACATATAAAACATAACATTCAGGGAATATCATCTTTGTTTTAAATATGCATCATATAAAGCAATACCAATCACTCAAACGTCCCAATCTAATGCTAGTGGCGATATTTCAAAGAACGTTACAAGACAGTCATAATGTCTATCTAATGTTTTGTTTTGCCATCCTATGCATTACCATATATTGTGTCAATACTATTGTTGTTGGATTTAATTCGTGAACGCGTGTTTATAGAAAGTACGCAGTGGTCCCTGACGCGAGCGTATATTTTCAAGGTTGTTTAGTTCGCGTGTACGCACAAAGCTCTGAGTACGCATTCACGAATTAAATCCAACAACTATAATACTGTCTATTTACAGATTAGTAATTGTCTCAATATCAAATCTGTAGCAAATTTATTGTTCATGGAACAGAAAAATCCTATTGTCGTATCACATTCAAAATTGTACTATTCATCCACTTATTTTGTACTGCTCTACTTTAGGGACTTTGATCCCCTTTCCCTAATCCACCCATTTTGCATGCCCTCCTTCAAGGGATGTTTTACCCCTAACCATCCACTACCTATAATGCAATACCCCTTCCATATGAAGATTTTTATATCCCAAACCTCACTTTGCAATGTGTTCTACTGGCTTACGTTTTTTTGTACTACCCTAATTAACTTGATAGCCATGTTTTTTTTTTCAATTTTAATTTTTTATTATTTAATGTTTCCTTTTTTACCCTTTGCCTGATTGTACCTACCGTATTGTTCCTATTAATCACCCACTCAGCGGCAACATTTTATGAAGGGTGGGCGACTATAAGGGACCAATTTTTAACATCAAAATGTGCACAAAATTGCCACGTAAACTTGATAATTACGGCAACTTACTGTTATATGGCTGCTGAAAACCCGGAAGTACTGAAATTTTTTACATCGGGATCCCATTGATTAACTTTCGGTACTGTTTCCTGTTATTTGTGATTGTTGGTAAGCTTAATGATATACAAAAATGCTTCAAAATTTGTGAATATCCAAAATCACCATCGGGTTGAGAGATTACTCATTGTGCTAAAGTGTCTAAAAACCTCCCATTTTCTTGCCTAAGATTGACTAGGATGGGAAAGTGATTGTCCTGAAAGCATAATAGTCAAATCTCACAAAACATATCAAGTTATTCCTCACTGAATCATATCAAGCCACTCAAATTTCAACTTCATCCCATTCGATGTGAAAATATATAAAGTGTTAACGGGTTAGATTACATAGTTGAAAGCTAATACTCTGTGACTTAAAAGCTGAATGAAATTTAAGACTATCCAATTAAAAGATGAAACTGTTAGATAACATAACTTGTTGTTCATATTTTTTACATCATACAATGGAGAGACATATAAAAATCATAACTATGCAGTGTCCTAGCCTTCCATAACCCTACAAAAATTGACATGATTTTAAGAGCTCAATGATCAATAGATGGAATGACAATGTTTTGTTGATTAATCTTAGAACGGTCTAATTAGTCACACTTGCAACCCTCGCCTATATAGTTCACTAACTTAATAAATCCACTGACCCTACATAGAACACTGATCTATAAAGTCACTGACAGCTGAGCTGCAGGCCTAGTGCTAGGCCTAATTATACAGCTAGCTCTGGTCAATGAACTTAAGGATGACACCTAGTTTCCAGCAACTCAAATTGAAATCTAGCACTACAATCGGGCTCGACTGATTTGGTTTACTGACAAGAGAGGCCCGCCAGGGCCGACTGGCTCAGCTGTCAGTGACTTTATAGATCAGTGGTCTATGTTGAGTCAGTGGATTTATTAAGTTAGTGAACTATATAGGGGAGGGTTGCAAGTGTGACTAATTGAAATCATACATCTTACTATACTCTATACATCTTGAAGTATGCAACAAGCAGACGATTAACCATAGGGGGAAGTAAATTAGTCTGTATTTCTCGAATCATAACAAAGTATCAAATCTTATTGAATATTCAAATGAACTTATAATATTCAATGTTTGTCCTTGCGGTAGCAACAAAATTAGCCAAAAATAATGCCAAATCATGAAAGATTCACATACAAAAATATTAATACCCAGTGATTTGGTCTTATCTAGAATCAATTATTACCAGTCTCTTACACAATACAAAAACCACCAGTTCACAATGTTGTAGAATACAAAGGATATGCTATGGATCTTGTAACAGAGTCCAGTCTGCTTGTTGCTTACTTCAAGGTTTATAGACCTTTTTCCATTTTCCTGAAGCCATTTACAATATTGAGCTTTATGGTAAAAACATACAGGTTTACAGAAGGTCTAATGCTGACATTTATAAACCGTTTCATGATGTCAACAATAGGACTTTTTTGTTTCATGGTTATCTACTTTTTGATTGATGAGTATCTAGTCATGAAAAGTTTAAGTGTTTCTCAAGGCTATTAGCCATTATCTATTGTAACCATTTTTGAATTTTTCAGGACTTGATAAGAAAAAGGCACAAGTTTTAATCAATTAACATTCAAAAAAATCAAATGTCACAAAAAATCAGCAACTTTTGATTAGTAGGAGGGAGAACTTTATGTGTGTAGTGCCCAACCTCTCTATCATAAATGTCATCTTATCATATCCATTGACAGATGTGTGGGTGATGTTTTCATGTGACATATACTTGAATTGTATAACCAATTTTCATATGAAATACTCCAAAATCTCAATATAGTTCCTCCTACATCTAATGGACCATGCTTGATGGCTAATACTCTTCTCAATTATTGTTTATCTTTATATTTAATTTTTTCTTGAAGAGAAAATAATGCTGACATTTAAATGAAAACCTACATGCAGATCTCCATTTTGATTGATGAGTATCTGAACCACTTCTAGTTGGTCCTGAAATGTTACGTTTCCTCAAGGTTAAAATCCATTATTAAAGCTACAAGTTTTTTTTTATAGTATGTTTCAGAAGTTGATTTGATAAAAAAGCAAAAAAGTTTCAATATATCTTAACATTATCAAGACTATTATCAAAAGGAAATGAATATTAGGTTTAAACTATCATTCTTAGATATAAAACGCAAACATTTATTTGCCATGTTTATAAACACTTGGCACATTCCATACAAAATTAAACTTTTTTCTACTTCAAGCTAAAAATCAACTTTTTTATTTGACCATATATAAAGCAGGCTTTTCAGTCATACAATTGTTACTTGGAACGTGAGAAGTATTTCCCAATCAGAATTTATTAAGTTTTTCTATCCGTGCATGAATGAGCATATGTTTTAATTCATAAATGTCACAAACGTTATCAAAAAGTTACACCAAAATGTTACAAACGTTAACAAACCAAACACTGCATTAAAAGAAACCTGACGATAGAAGTTCCTATCACTTTCATGAAATACTTGTAAATATGTTACCCATCATCTGTGTAAAACGCAATAAAAAAATTGCTAACACGGCAGATAATTTTTACTTTGAAGTCATTTGGGGCAAAAACTATTTCCGTGCGATGTCAAAAATGATACCGAACGTTACATGAACTTTATTCAGTTTTTTGACAATTAATTTACTATTTGAACATCTACATATCTTGACCCCACCAGTGAGCCTCATCATAAACAACTAACTCTTGGATAATGTTTATGCTAGGTATTGTGGCCATTGATTTAAAGGTGAGTTTTTTCAATTTTTCAGGTCACAAACATTACTTCGGGATCACCCTCTTCTATTACACTCATCTCATGGGGATAATTTTGGAATAATTCTGACAAAAATAGATGTAAACATGTATATTTGTAGCTTTGTACATATTCTAAATAGTTCAATTATCATGCTAGACAAAGTCAGAAGTTAAAATACCACTTGAACTTTCGACATCCTTGACATCAAGCTATGGTATCCATTGCTATTCCCAGTAGTGTTGTCATTCCTGGAAGGCAAAGTTCATTCACT
Organism: Ophiothrix spiculata; assembly: GCA_000969725.1. Taxonomy (NCBI): domain Eukaryota; kingdom Metazoa; phylum Echinodermata; class Ophiuroidea; order Amphilepidida; family Ophiotrichidae; genus Ophiothrix; species Ophiothrix spiculata. The sequence goes on from JXSR01S009009.1 coordinate 58,207, forward strand.
CTATCACCATATACAATCAACTTATGTACAAACAAACTTTGCCTTCTATAATTTACAACACTAGCAGGGAAAGCAGTGCATCATTTATTTTTGTTGCTTTTTTATGCTATCTAATTAGACTAAATATAGAGTCAGGCATGTATAGTTTCATTCCAATGTTTCTCTACAAGAATATCACAAAATAAAATGACCACAAAAACGATTTTTTTCACAATGATATTGGTATCAAACTTGTTCCTGTTTTCTTTTCCTTCAATGTTTCATTGTATTGCATTATACTTATATCTGTGTCATATTCACAAATCAAGTCGACTTACTTTATTTTGAACTTCTAACACAATTTTCTTCAGTAACTTTATACTTTGGATCTACAAATTGACACTTTAGTCTGTATTTGCCACCTCCAATTATATAAAGCTATCCATTTTCCATATCAAGTTGGCTTACATAAGACCAATGAAACTTAATTCCTGGTTTACCATCACCTGCTCCCATTTGTTTTGTTTTTCAGCCACATTTGAAATAGAAAGAAAAAAACCACATTATTTCACATTTTTCAGAAATTGTTGTGACATTCCACAGATACCAATTCACGAATTCCAATTTGCCACATAGAAACTCACATCCTCCCAGACTCAAGGTCAAAAATAGAAAACATTTTTATGTCAGTAAAAATTCAAATCGAAGAATCTTCCTAAATGTGCGTTTCCAATATTTAAAACACTGAAAAAGATTTAGAAGACACGACTGAAAATAAGAAGTAACAAACTCCCAAATCATTGAAAAGTTGTGCATTCTCAAAATATTGAATTTGTATATGTATATCAACTAATATCAAATGCAAATTTACAAGAGAAACAATAATTTTTGTTGTAATTTTGACAATTTTGAGGTCTAAAATATCTGACTAAAAATGCAATCTTTCTTATATATCTCTCCCACATGTAGAAGATGAGGAATCTGGTAAATAAGGAGACGTAAATACCCAGTCCCAAGTGCCATCTTCAAAGTAGAGAATAAAAGTTTGCTCAATGTTTTTAATGTTTTAAGTCAATTTTTATATTTGGTATTCTGAGGGTAGCACTTTGAATCTCTTCAAGCTAAGTTCAAATTTCAATCAATGTGTACACCAGGATTTGATTATGCTACATTTATATATGGACAGCTTCAACGGGTCAATCTTAGAGATTTAATGAAATTTGGAAAAATAGAATAGTGAAAGTATTGCCTCATTTGTTGATGAAAAAATCTACGGGAAACAAGGAATCAAGTTTCATTGGCCATAAGTCCAAACTCTCATCTTATATTATATTCTTTAGAGGCTTTGTTAAGTTAGTATCTACTATTTGACATTTTAGTATGTATTTGTCACCTTCAATTATATAATGCTATTACATTTCTTTGCCAGGTTGGCTCACATTACATGATATTCTTTAGTAGCTTCATCCTTCAGATCTACTATTCCACAGTTTATTTAGTATCTGTCACCTTCAATTATATAACACTATTATATGTTGTTATATTTCTAGCCCATATTATATATCAAGTTGGCTTATATTAATCCAACCTCTTATCTTATGTAATATTCTTCCGTAGCCTTGTCCTTTGGATCTACTATTTGACACTTTAACTGTTATTTTCTGCCAGCAATTATATAACACTATTAAATTTCCTTGTCAATTTCTCACATTGATCAAGTGGGCTTACTTTCTTTCCAAATCTTTATGTAATATTTTCTAGTAACTTCAACCCCACCATCTGCTGTTTGATATTACATACTCAGTATTTGTCACCGTAAGTTATATAAGGCTGTTATATTTCTATGCCTTTTTCGATATCAAGTTGGCTTATATTATGTCTAAACTCGTAAGTAGTTTTCTTTTGTAGCTACATCCTTCCGATCTACTTTTGCAGTTTGTTCAATATCTGTCACCTTCAATTACATAACGCTATTATATGTTGTTATATTTCTGTGATATTCCGTTTAAAATCTACCAATTCCATATCAAGTTGGCTTACATATAACCAAACTCATCTTAGGTAATGTGATAATATTCTTCAGTATCCTTGTCCTTTGGATCTACTATTTTGACACTCTTAACTGTTATTTACTGCCTCCTATTATATAACACTATTAAATTTCCGTGTCAATTTCTTGTATCAAGTTGACTTACTTTTATTTCCAAATCTTTATGCAATATTCTCTAGTAACTTCGGCCTTAAGATCTACATAGTATTTGTATCTTAGTAAAATAAGACCGTTATTTTCACCCAATTCCATGCTGTGATATTTTGCAATCCTACCGATTTCAACCTAGCAGCAGTAAATACTGTGGTTCTCCTATTTCATAATATATGAGGGGTGCTCTGGAAAAATGAGAGGAAAGTCGCAAAGTTCAAAATCGAGTTTATGTCATACTTTATTTCTCTATAATCTCAGCTTTCAAATGATATATAATATGTCACACTTTCTTTCTCCATTCTTCATTTAGAGATCGAAATCCAAAGCAGTCCCAGTGAATATATTGCAATAAAAATTGATTGTAAATCGATTTCAAAGATACTGATTACTATAGTGTATAATAGCATTGTTCAATCAATTAACCATGAATAATTGCACTTCCCGGCAAAGTTGATCTTCAAAACTTTAGGTATAGGTAAACACTTTAGCATAAATGTGTTTTATGTTCAAAAACAAAATTTGCCTTTTTCACCCTATTTTTACTTTAGATGCCATTTATTCAAAATGTAGATTTGCGACTTTCCTCTCATTTTGCCAGAGCAGCCCACATAAGATGTCTTCAAGCAGTCACCTTTTGAGGAGATCAACTTTTCTGATTTCGCAAACATCACTAAATTAGGGCACAGTGCACTAAGCAACAGAGAAAGCTCATTTGTAAATCCAGTCACTGAAATTAGCATGGGCAGAGATCCAGGGGTTACATTTGTGTAAGATTAAACACAATTTATGTTTTGTCTTTTTTGGTCCCTTTTTGCTCATAGTTTACCCCCCCCCCCCTCAATTTTTTTCTTTTGGAAATAACGTTTGTCCTGGAAAAGTTGGACATAAAAAGGGTAAAATGTTGTTTAGAATATCATCTACAGTATTACAGAGCAATTCACACTTTGTGGCTTAAACAATCACCAACATTTAAAAGGTACACTCAAATCTATTCAACATAGCTCCCAAACATGACAACAACAAGTATATTCTATTCAAGAACATTTTTTCAACTTAGATCTGAGCGATATCTTGAAAAGGGCTAACTTTGTCTTGAATTATTTTTAATTATTGCAAAATCCCCAAAATGAGGTAAAATGAATGAAATAACTAAAATTATCCCTCTAAAATAAAAAAAAATAGTTTAAAAGACAAACAGTGGTATTTTCAGTCAAAATGATACATTTCAACATGATCTTGTATAGCTTTTAAGATCGTTACAAGTGATAAGTGCATAACTTCAACAATCCAAAAAGAGCACAATATATTTTGGCCAATGTCTTCATAGTCTAGAAATCATGCAACAACAAAAAGAGCAACACATCATTCATATATCATAATAGGTGACACAGTACTTTTGAGCATTAAGTTTTTCCGTTTGTGGGATTTTTTGGAGCACAATGCTTGTTGCTACCCTGGTTTGCATGAAAGTCAACTCGTTTACGCACGTATTTACGTTGTGTGATTAGTATAATTCCAATGCTTGTGAAACGCTGATGATTGCGCTCCTTACGCTCGAGTTAAATGATGCAGAACGCAGGCAAAGTTAATAAATAAAAATACTGTACATCATAAATTGCATCTGACCATAGTATGAAAAGAACATCTTTTATTTAGACATATCATTACCACGCTGAGTTCTATTTGTAAAATAAATCACAAGATCTTTAATTCATGAAACCTGACAGGATTCAATCTCTCTTGGCAGACAGATAAGGTGTTATATGCCCGGGGGTACTCAAAAACATTTTGGTAGGTATATGAGATCCGCGGAGGTATGCAAGGGTCTTGCTGAACAGATTTTTGGTCAAATATAGGGACTGACTTTTTCCAGAATTGAGGTCTCAAGAACTGCTTTTCCCCATAAACATACAAGTATTTGATGTCATTGAGTCATTTTCTTTGAAAATGGTGTCTTTGGAACTGAAGTAATCTTGAAAAGAGCATCTTGGGGAGCAGAAGAGGAGGCTTGAAAAGGGGGTCTTGAGGGCGGCACATACCTGTACCTTCCGTCAATGTAAGTACCCCCCCCCCCCCGGGTTATGTAAAAGACAATAGTCTGTACTGATGAGAACTATCTGCTTTTAAACACTGATTTTCTGGCATTCATTCAACAGATCACAGATTATCAGGATGCATTGCAAGTCATCTTAGAAGGAAATGTCAAAATCTCTTAAATTAAAAGTGCATTTTCCTACACTTTTGACAAACGTTTCTGGCAAAATGTCCTTCATTCAGGAAAGTCTTTGCCTGAATACACATTATTTCCAAACAACATTCATCCCTGGATTATGTAACATTTTTCAAAGACAAAAGCTTTGTTTATAATTTCTTACACCTTTTAACTATTTTTCTACCACCTAATCAGGCCAAGAAAAAAAACCCTGTTTGATTGCCCTTTACCGACCAACCCAAAAAATGGAAAAATAAGTTTTTTTTTTTTTTTAAATAATCTAAATTCTCAATTTTGAGAAGTTTTTATGAGTGTAATCACTTACTTTCTCTAAACTGTTGTTTTAAAACCTATGAAAACCCAATATAATAACCCCATAGATCGTAGCTATTGCCCACCTTGCAGTCCAAATCTGACAGACTGTGTCTGGATGCATCTGATAGAAACCGGGTTTCATTGGACGGTTCGTGCACAATGGTGAAAATAACATCCAGATAAAAATATTACAAATATGAATACTACATCAAAAATTATCATAATTCATTCAATCATTCATCCATGTCAAACTGTTGTGCAGCAAGAAACTATCTGTGTAATGCGCACACGATTTGGTATACAGGCATTAAAAACAGAATGACCTACCAACCCAAATTTTTTTGGAGGTGAAAAGGCAATCAAACAATTTTTTTTTGCCTCAAGGGCACAATAATGAAAGAATGAGAGAATTAATTTGTTTTATTTGAAACTGAAAATATATCATTGATCCAACATTATTAAAGTATTTTTTTTTTGTAAATCATCCCTCACTCGACTCCCATCGATCACCTCTCCTCCAATTAAAAACTCTGTCTGATATATAATATGTAGGAATGGATAAATGGTATCTATTAATATGGTGACTAGAACTAGTACCGTTCCCTTGATCGCCCCTCCCACAAATCCCCCCCCCCTCCCAACGGACCCAGCAATGAGCCCAGCACACTTTTGATTGTACTGCAGAGGGTATTGGACAGCTCTGAGCAAGAGCTACATGGTGACAATTACTAATTATTAAAATCCAGAGAAAGAAAAGTGTAAACATAAATTAACTAGTCCATCTAGATGGACCTCGCAAGCGAGCGCCGTAGGCGCGAGGTCCATCAACTTACACACCAAACCCCCTGCTGGGTTTCTCCTATAGAAAATTGGTGACCAGTCAATTCTAACTTAACAAATAGAGGTATTATGTAATAGATGGTTATATTTGACACAGACTTGAATAATAGAAGAAATGCAAAGGTTTTTGGTTATCACAAACTGCCCC
>JXSR01S009010.1:33555-46318 GCA_000969725.1 Ophiothrix spiculata
ATTACAACATACTGTGTTAAAAGTGCTACATAATATGTGATGGCTCACCCCAAAAGGGGGACTTTGCAGATTATATTAATTTTGTTTTTATCATTTCATCTGTTACAGCATTTTCTAAGCTTTAAAATGACCCCTTGTTGAAATATCAGGGGATCAAATTTAACAACTGAAAAGATAAAATATACTGGTAATTCTTATTATTTTCTTTATTTTTTGCTGCCTATTTTCACCTGTTTCTTTAAATGTATTCTGTTGCAAAGTCACCCTTTTCAAAGTGGGCCATCACATTTATCCATATCCCATCACCCCGTCTGTTTGACTTCTCTAACTTGGATAATTTATTCTCCAGTCTTTTAATGTATCATTGTTCCATCTGATATTTGTCACAAAGTTTCACAAGTGAGTTGTCTTATGAAAGAGCAAAGATGCTGTAATAAAATGTATATTTGGGAAACATTCAAAATGATCAGACTTTGACACTCTGCGTTCTAAAGACATGTCATGTTTCTTTTTGTGCCAGGCATATACTACCTTCTAGATATTATGTACAATATTCGTTTCTTCATTATTTATTGTTTACAGTGCTGAGAAACTAACTCAGAAGCATTTGACTTCATGGTACGGGTGGAGAGCCAGGGATATTGAAAGGCAAGCAAGGCTGGTAAGAAAACTCAAATACAACTAATTGGATATATTTTTTTGATTATATTTGCAAAGCATGTTTTATTATTTTTACCCAACATTTTACTGCGAAAATGGAAACAAAATCCTTTAATGAAATTGTCTTTTGGTTGTCCATATTTTGGTGTAACTATTTGGTTCTTGATGGTGCTACCACAAATAAAGCTTTTTCAGTAATGTTATTACATGTTACCTGAATGTGTATGCTATATGGGAAAGCAGTTTTCTGACACACTTTTGTCTTGATAGCAAATATGTACTTAGTATTATGGCAATTGTGTGTGTGTTTTTTCAGTTTTAAAAAGAAGCTCTCAATAAAATCTGTAAACATCTCAAATATATTTCTATGTGATATCAACAATTACTTTGTTACCTGAATAGGGGAAATTTGTGACCATCCATCAAGAATCTCCAGGAAGTCAATATTTGTCATTTTGAGCTTCAGTGCAAAATACACATAAAAGTTGTACCGTTAAAACATTGAGATTTTTGGAGATTTAAATTGTTTATGCCTTTCACAAAGTCCTTGTTTAACATTTGCTTCCATTTGAATTCCAAAATATTTAAGAACTAATATTTCCTAGATGTAGTCGAATTGGAAACGTGCATAAAATGTTAATGTCCAGTTAAGTTGGCCTCTGGTAAATTTTGATTTATTGCAGATCAAACCTAACATACCTTCAGTTTTTAAATTATCCTTGTTTCAAATTCATAAGACATGTTCAAAAGGTCCAATTGTGATTGCAACAAGCATATTAGTAGTAAGGTATTGTGTAATTCTAAGTTACTGTTTATTATTTTTTCATGGCAGGTGGATTATGCCTTAGAGCTAGTTGAACTAGGAAGGGAAAGAAATGTCAAGGTAAGGGCAAGAATTAGAGGGGTGCTCGCAGGTTATACTAACCATCCATGTGAATAAAAACAAATGTTTAGGGTGATTTTGTGAAGCAAAACTAGGATCCATGGAGTAACACATTTTTAAACATGTGAATGAAAACAAGGATTTAGGATGATATTGGCAAGCAAAACTAGAATCCTTGGAGTGACATGTTTTGAGACACAAATAAAAAGGATTTATGGTGGTTTGATAAGTAAAAGTAGGATAATTGGTTATACACAGAGATGCCAGTTTTCCTGTTTTAACCTGATTTCAGGTTTTTTTTACTCCAAATTGTTGCATTTTTATATATTTTCAGCCCTTTTTAAAGCTTTTTTGCCAAAATATACCTGCATTTTCAGGTTTTTTCAGTGATACATACTGGCATCTCTGTTATAAATTATTTGTGTTTTTGTGCAAGCAATACTAGGATTGATGGGGATATATGTTTTGAAAACTGAATGTAAACAAGAAACTTTACATTGGTTTGGGCAAACAAATCCAGGATCCTTGCAGATTCACAATTTTGGTATCAAAATGATAATGTTCAAAAGAGGCAACATAACAATGTTTTATATGTTTATTTCAACAGTAATACTTAATAGGATATGATACCTTCATATCCCGTCACATTAATTTGCATGTTTTAACAGTTAATGGTTAAAATAGATATATGGCTCAAGGTGTCTTCGTGACTGACTATATGTTAATTAGATCCTTTGATTAGATCAAATAGCTGTTGATAATTGATGTAGAATCAAGAGTTAAAAATTGTGACAGACAGATGGAGGAATTTTTTTCAAAATAAAAGTATCTCTCCTAGGGCCATATTAGAATATTGAAATCCTCTATAGATTAAATACATTGTCCATTTAATTTCAGGGCTTGGATAAATTATATGATGACCTTTTGACCCTCGAAGCCATTGCATATGAATGTCAGACTGAAGTTAGTATCAGTTTAGATGTACTTCAAGAAATGGATGAGTTATCGCAGTTGCAGCTTATGATGATTAAGGTCAGTAAGGGAAATGAGTACTATAGGCCAAACAATAATTTATTGAACAGTGTAAACAAAAATCCAGAGTACAGGGCCCCATTCTTTGTCAATGCAACCCTTACATTGATTTTTGTTTAAGCTGTCCAATAAATATTTATTTTGCCCATAGTACTCATAATATACCTCATATATAGATTCCTGTCCTCTGATTGGTGAGGGCCTGGATTTATCTAGGCCCTAGAAATTGACTATGGCTGGGGTATATTTTTCACTAGGCCCGCTAAATGTATTTTGCGCAGTGTAACTCGAACTTTATGGTGCGACTATGAGCATGAATAAGCATGAAGCATGAAAAGCACACGCTGTAGTGCGTAAGCTAGTTATCTTGTACGCACAATACCACAATAGCACTAAAACAAGAAACAATTATCAATTGGGCGTTTTGAGTGCTAAAATAGTTCTTTTAATCAGCCAGATGACAAAAATCTATATATTCGGTATATAAACCGATTATTGACTGCTTTTTGTTCAGGGTATAGTATACAAATATAAAAAAAACCTGAGAGTGCAATATTTAGTTCAAAATATATCATGAGGTCAAATTTGGACTTTTCTATTTCACAAGGCGTACTATTGCACTTGCATAGGCATTCAATATTTGTTTTATATCATGATATCACGAATATGCACTCATTTTCGCTTCGGGCATATTCATGGTTTTGAAATCATTCAGGAAAATAATTTCAACCATGCCCCTCAAAGCAGTCAATATTTGTATATTATAGCCACCATCCTGATTTTCACTCATGGAGGCAAGTTGCAAAAGTTGAGGCTGGAAATGCAGCCACGGTATGCATATGAAATAAATGGCACACACTTATGTTCATCAAAATTTACTCACTTTGACTATAGCAACCATGTTTTATTAAAAAGAATATTGGAGGAAGAGATGACATCAGTTGGGGTTTTCTTGGATATTCACAACTTTCTACATTTTGTTGCAAGATGTTTTAAGTAAAGAGACACACATTCCTATAAGAGTTCTTTAACGAAAACCCACTTACTATTTTTAGTAGTGAAGTTTCACATCCTTTCAGGATGCTTTCTCAAACTGTACTGGCAGCCGATTTTTGTCTTGGTGTTGTGACGTCATCACTTGATGACGTCATCTTTTGATGACGTTAAAATCAGCTGGTCGTATAGGTGACTAAGTTGATAGGCCCCCTCGTCTTCATTCATGAGTTTCTTGCTGTTGCTGTTCATGCCTTTTCTCCTAATCCAGATAGATTCCCGTATCCTCCTTGTGGTTTTAACATTGTCTCTAGCCAACAGCGATGATTCCCCCAGTTAATAACGTGATTATTGACTCTTTCCTTGCGGCTCTAGTGATCTTCTTTGGTTCCACTTTGTCAGATTCTCCTTTATGTTCCTGTTTCCTACAACCAAAAAGCCTTCCTGTTTCCCCGATGTAAACTTTGTCACAACTCATGCACGGGATTTGATCAAATATCAAGTTCGAGCATGGGTATGGAAAGAATACTCATTTGCATCCCAGAAATTGCCAAACTTAGCTTTTTGCTTTTTTCTCGCATCCCAGAAATTGCCAAACTTTGCTTTTTTCTTTTTTCTCAGATCTGCCAATGTTAGAAGAATGTCAATCTCAAGCTCATTATTATCACTTTTAAGTTTAGGTCGCACATATGACTGTGAGTGACAGCCTCAGTTGCGCACCAATAAATTCCAAAGGAGTGTAACCGATGTGTTCAAGCCAAGGAACTTATATAGGGGAATGTGGACTCTCCGCCATTTTGATTTGACTGCCATGTAAACCCTATTGAATGGTGATCATCTTGAATTGTTGCTCATGGAGGATAAGATATTGTACCCCTGGCATTTTATGTCTCTGTGTGCCACACTTCGACGAGAATCTTCAAAACGGATTAGCAGGAAAATTGGCATATTTTAATTGGAGTATGTTGCAATACAAGCTACAAATGAAGACACGGTTTGCGCGTGAAACAAAATGCATACGCTGTATATGTGTCAAGCGAAGATTTATGCGATCTGCCTGGATATCTGGCCAAAATCCGGAGGTACAATAATTCTGCTCCATATGAGCGACATTTCCCTGTAAAATTTCCTTGGTTCAAGCAATTAATTCACTCCACAAACCAAGGCTCTACTTTAAAATCACAGACCGTGCATGGGGCGAATACCTTGTTCCTAAAATGTGAAGATGTTAATGATTACACTAAGCACTTTTAGAATTTATTTTTAATTTTAATTTTTTTTTTAATTTTCAGTCTTCAAAGGAGATGTACATCAAGAATGTTAGGCGATGGGTGATTCCATTTCTTGACAGAGGGGAGTACAGAACTCCGGGCAGCAGACGAGAACTATTGGCAAAGTATATGCTGTCCATGGCAAAGGTAGGAAATACAATTTCATGCCCAACTCTCACAAAAGTGTCAAAAAATTGTAACCCAAATTCACTGAGCCTTCAAATAAATCTATTTGTCCATATTCAAAGAGAAATAACTTTAGTCTAGATTTATTCTAGGAATAACAGACCCTTTTTATATTTGCTTGTCATTTATTTTTTTTAAATAATAATAACGGAGTAGGCAAAACTTTCAAGATTTTATTTCATGTTTTGAATATTGAAACGAAAATAACAGATTAAACAAATAAAAATCTTGTCTGTGTAGTTAGACTTATTCCTGAACTAATTGTGTTCCTTGTATGTGAATACAGGCCTGAGTTCAAAGTCAATCAGAGAAAACTTATATTTGGAAAACTAATTTGGGAAATTATAAATTTGTTAGACAATTTAGGGCAAAATGTGTCCAAGGAAAATTTTCTAAGAAAAAAGAGCTCCCAACTGTAAATTTAGAAAAAAAACAAAACAACATATTTCCTGGATTTATATTTTATTTTTGAAAAGAAAACGTGATGGAAACAAACTCAACAAACAATTCCAAGTAATACACTACACAAATAATGCACAGTACAATGACCTTTGAACACACAAACATCAAAGTAATACTTTAAATAATAATCCAATTTTTAAACTGTTTATTTTCAGTTAAAAATTTACCATCTGTTTGAAAATTGTATTGATTTATTTGGTTATTAATAAAACTATATGATTATTGATTGAATATGATATATGGGACTATCTGTCTTGTTTACTAGCAGCAAAAAGTATTATTTGCATTGGTAAACAAATGAAATATACGTCCATTAAGGAGCTTGCTTACATGTGGTTGTTCAGCGCATTCACATAAGAGGTAAGCTTACTTACCAGGCATTAATTGGGCAAGAGTACATATTTGTCAAATGTACATGCTATTATACTTGATCAACAAATTTGTTGACAGGTTTTTCATATTGATCATTTTACACTTTGGCTGAAACAAAGAAGTGGTTAGTTTTGTTAATGTTATTCCATGTACTAGTCTCCCAGAAAACAAAAATTATATGCATTATATATTTTTAGTCATTGTTTTATTTGCAAAAAAAGAGAAAAATAATATACAGGAAACCCTGGAACATGGTCTGGCTACATCCAAACACGTACATGAAGAATAATATTTATATTATAATAGTATATACATTGTTGCTTTACAATGAACACAAATAAAAATATATTTGAAAAGAAGATATTGAATTATACAGAAAAATACATTTTAAATTCATTCAAACTCTTATTCACGTACAAAAAATGAACAAGTGTTTGCTGGGAGTTTGTTCCAAACATAGCAGTTCTATAGTGAAAAGTTCTTAAACCAGTAATAATATTCCAAAATGGTACAATATTATTTAGTCTACTCCTTGTATTTTTGTCTTGAGATTTTTGCTTGAATATTTGAATTGCATAGACTTATTTCACTGGTTTTGAATTCACAGAGACCTTGTGTTAAGAAAGTAAAGGTCTATAGATCGGGTCACATTCTTTTCCCTCAAGGCTCAACCTGAAGCAGGGTTTTTCGATATTTTGCTGATTGTATAAATCCAAAATTTCACATTAACATTCTTAAATGTTTTGAGATACAACATTAATGTAAATTTATTGGTATATCAGTTTGTTTTCTATTCTTTTGTATTTACATAACTGCCTCATTCCCAGGGTTGCATGCATTCTTTTATCTTTGGAGCAAGCAAGAAGTCAGCTTAGTGAAAAACCTGACAAAATTTGTTTCAGAAATCAAGATCAATCACTGGGAAGTAAATTATACTCATGTTAAAATTGGATCTTTCCCCTTTAAGGACAATCACGGTGATAAGTTCCTACCTTTACATTTTTTCCAGTTAATAGATTATAGTCTCGAGCATTAGGTCGATAACCTTAATTAACTTATCTTTTTGATGTTATAAAACCAAATTTGGATATTCCTGGTGATGAAAATTATTTTTTAGATTTTACCGCATGTAATTTCACCTCCAGTTATCTTTTTTAAACAGACGATGATCCATATTGTTTTTCTTGATTTGACAATTGCAATTGACCAGCCAAAGATTTAAAAATTCTAAAGGTAGCAAATATTTGACAAATCAGCATTTTGTGGTATAGGAAATCACACATAAAAGTTTTACCACTGAAGGCCCGTTGGTTCGGGAGCACTTGCAGCTACTCATTACTATTTCGCGCTATTTTCGGCGCTTACTGGGAAGACAATGTGTAAAAAACAAGTGCGCATGTTGCATTTTGCATATTAGGCGCAAATCTTACAGTGTTTTTTTTGTCAAAATCTTCCCGCCACCAACCAACAACCAATTCTGTAACACTTCCCTCTAAATTTTTAATAAAGGAAGGCAATTGAACCATTTTGAGTGTCACATACATATTAAATGCAATCAGGAAAACTGTACACTCCCTCTCCTCAACCCCACCAATATTAATTAATGTCGTTTTGGCTTCATCTGCTCTTTCTAAAGTTACTCTTGTATGATTGGATTGGAATTTACTTAAATTGAAAGAGTTATTTCTGTGCATGTATGAGAAACTTTATGATTTTCAGGAATTCCTGCTAAATATTTATCAAAATGGCAAGAATTCCTGTAAACAAGCCTATTTTGAATCATTTTTAGTTTCCTGCAGAAATTATTAATCTCATTCTCATGACTGTCTGTGTGTTCAGCTTTGGTTGTCATTTGTACAAGTGGGAATTTTCCACTAGTCTGGGAGTCATTTTGGCTGCACTATGCAAGCAGCCCACATTTTTTTTGAACCCTATATATATTACATATGATTTTATCTTAAATTATTCTCCACAATCTTTTTTTTTTTCAGAATGACCTTGGTCAATGTGTGCTGATATTTGAAAGCTCCAAACAAGGGGTAAGTCAAATTTTAACTTACATGATTAACATGTTTTCCCTCAGAGCCATATAAGGCAAAAGAAATAGATGACTTGCAATCTTATTTGGGTCAATTAGATTTAATTGAGTACAAAGAAAACATTCTAAGCGGAAATTGAAATGTAACTTTAAAAAAATGAGTAGAGTTGCAGAAAAAAGAATGTGTGAATGCATATACAGATTATTCATTTGTAAAATGCCATGCATCCTTCTGCTCCTCTCCCCCCCCCCAGTGGAAATTAACCTCCATGCGAGTCTAGCCAGATTTGCCTATCATGATGATTTCCTGTATTTGTGGCAGTCATTGTCCTCTAATTCTTAACATTTATACCATTTTATTGCAAATGACCTTGCCTGTGAATCACGTTTTAAGCAAATAGTGCCTTATTTCCATGACTTGATGATTAGAAGTCATTATTCGCTCAGCTGTTGAGAATAAAATTAATTTGGAAAATGCATAAAAGATTATTGGAATGAAATTACACACCAAAGATAGCTTTATTTATTTCAATTGCCTTAATCGAAGGAGGAGTTTGTGCCAGTCATGCAGTGTGAATGCCAACTTATAGGAACATCCGAATGGTATACAAGCTAGATGTAATAGCAAAATCTTAAAATATGTAGTCTAATAAATTCAAGCAAGTGTAAACACTAGGTTCAACTGTACAGAGTTTAATTTATCAAAAATCAGCATTTACCATTCTATGTTTCAAAGAGCAAGAACCCAGAAAAAGAAGTATATTTGTTACTATTACTGAATACTCGATGGCCAGAATTACCAAACTTGATCCACACCTGTTCACCTGCTGCAAGCTGTAATACAGCACCATGGGTGGCTTGAGTTATAACATTGTGATCACCAGGGGAATCATAAAAACGTGCTATGACAATATTAGTGCCATCTTTAACCAGAAAAACATGAGGATCACCTGTATTATATCTACCAATAGTGAATGAAAACCAGTAAACCCCTGGTATTTGGCATGTGAACCTGTTTGTCTGGAGGTTGAAATGATTTCCAAAGTTTGTTACCATTGCATCAAATGTTAACACACCATTGCTACTGTCAGTCTGGGAAGATATTTTGACAGCGGTGAAAGCTGACCTTCCCACTCTGTCTCCAGACTCTCCCTTCTGTCCCTTTTCACCAGGTAAACCTTTCGCATCTGCTCCAGCAGATCCTTGCGGCCCGAATTTTCCTGGCAGACCTCGCAAACCTTGTGGACCTCGATCCCCCTTCTCTCCACTTAAACCGATTGGCCCGATGGGTCCTGGGTCCCCTCCAAGTCCAACATCTCCCTTCTGTCCAGTCTCCCCCTTCTCGCCTCTCAAGCCATCTCGGCCGGGCAATCCGTTGTGTCCAGTACCCGGTATACCCGGCAGACCTGATGGACCCTGACAGCAAGAATTACATGGGTGTGGTTGGTTAGTGTCTGTGGGTGAGGTTGTTGTTGCATAGGATACATCTAGGATGACTATTGCCAGGTACATCAAGTAGTGCATCATGATTCTGGAAATAGAAATTGTGGTATATTGAAATCATAAATCATTCTTGAAGATGAGGAAGACAAATAAATAGGCATTGAAATTTTGTAGATATGGAGGGCATGTAAGAATTTTTGTAACTTATTTTTTCATAACACATTATGCATCTTTATCAATCAAAAATACTAATAAAACAATATACAACCTCACTCTGTTCAGGTAAGACAAAATTACCATTTTTTGAATGCTCATGAGTGAGACATCCACAATGTGAAAGACTTTCAAATTCCAAAAATCAAAAAAGTTCAAAATTTAATGAATGCAAATTTTAGTTAGGCTTTCCAGAAATTTTTGGGCACAAAATATGGTTTTGGGCATTTTTTGCTAAAATTGACATTTTTGGTCAGAAATCAATATCACCAATATGTTCAGCTTAAAAAGCTGCTTCTAAAAATTTTAAATGGTTTATGCAATTAGTTTGAGAGTTAGAGTACAAAACAGTTCATTCTAGTTGAAGGTCTACCTCAGTAAAAATAAACAAGAAATGATACCAGTTTACATATTGTACACAGCCCTTGTTTGAATTACACTTTTGTATTAGAATGCAGGCTTGATGAGCATTTTCCACCATATAGAACATGTATCAGATTGATGTATAAGAATATTCTCAAAATTTATGTATTGAAGCTATATTCCATGAAAGAGGTTAATTTTTGTTTGTAAATTATGACTTTGTAAAACATGACTTTTACATCATGGTTGCATATGAAGCAAAAGAAATTTCAATTTTGCTTTGTATTTGCTAATAAAGCCAATTCCAAGGTTTAAACTCCAGAGAACAGGATTTTTTGTTATTTGTCACCAATGATCTCTCATATCAACCTTAATTCAACAACATGTGAAATACAAAGGCAGTACATATAAACCCAGGACGAGAATCGGACTGGAAGGCACGATTTGACGCAGGGTTGCACAAAATACAAAAATTTATACAACAACAATAGAATCACAAGGAATAATAAATGGAAACAATTGAATGGTGATCAAGATGGATCTTGGCATGGAGAAAAGTCCAATTAGGCGTAAAAAAAAAAATTCGCAAAAAAACACTATGCTAGCCTTTAAGTGGTGTGCGCCAGCAAAGTCATCACATTTTTTTTGTATGTATATTCAAAGAAAAAAAAAATCAAAAATCTTGAATTGGAATGAAATAAATAAAACCGGAAGGTGTACTGCCTTTTTAGTTATGAGTTTCAATAAATATTAAGAAACAACAATTTTATTTTATTTTCTGAATCATTTATTTGTCAATTTTTCATGAATATATTTTGCAAAAAAACACTTTCTCGCCACTATGCTAGCCTTTAAGTGGTGTGCGCCTGTGTTGTCATTTTCGTTTGGTGGTCGTACGAAATGGATTACGCCGTGTGTATTACGGCCAATTTTGGCCCTAAAACACTATTTAGTTGTTAGCGTTCAGTTTCATTAACCATTTCATTTTGTGAGGTATTTACAATAAGAATGGCAACAGCAAGTAAATCGAAAGTTTTTCCAGATGGCAATTTTATCTCAGGATCTGGAGGTCATAATACATTAATACTAAAAAAAAAAAAAAATTCAGACCGTCCGGTCCTCCCGTTTTTTGGCTTGTGAGGGCAACACAACAATTTTTTTTTTTGCCTTATGAGTGGACTAGGAGCTGGTTATCAGATCCCCAGGCTGGCTCATGCCTAGCATTCCAGATAGTATAGCTGGTCAGGAGTGCAACCTTGCTGAGTTCCTTCTTGAAAGTCTTCGATTGTTAAGCTGCAACCAAGGAGAAAATTGAGTCAATGTTTCTGACATTTTCGGGGGTAATGAGGAACTATTTTTTGGGACTGCTTCGTATCTCCGCTAGGGGAGATGCAAAGTTTTCTGTGCATTTCCGCCTACAGTTTTAGCAGTAATGCACAAATCTGTTTGCATTGCCGCTAAGCGGAAGTGCCCACTCCACTTAGAATTTCCCCTAGCGGAGATGCAAAGTTTTCTGTGCATTTTCTTTGATTGATGATTAGAAAAATACATTCTCTGGTTTATGTCTCCGCAAGTGGAAATGCGCGTTTTTATGTGCAATCCCGCCTAAGCGGATGTGTCTGCTACGCTTCGTATTTCCGCTAGTGGAGATGCAACTATCTTTTTGCATCTCCGCTAACGTATAAACAAAGTTTCTACTTCATTTTAAGCGGTACTGCACATATCCGTTTGCACTTCCGCGAAGCGGAACTTGACAATGTCGGCTCCTCTTCGCATCTTCGCTACCGGAGATGTTAAATTCTCTGTGCATTTCCTCTAGCGGTTAAACATATTCCTCCCACCTAAAATGAATATACGGAAGGTAGAACCCTGAAAGGTATCAACAAATTATTTTGTAGTTTAATTCACTTTATTTTAAAGGTATATCTCCTTTTCCTGTGCTTTACTTAGGGCCTATAGGCCCTCATTTACGTCGATTCAAATTATGTGAGATTTTATAATAGGCCTATATCCTAATTAACATTTTAAATCTTCCATTGTTCGTAAATCCAAGGAAGTTTTTGTTGTTTATTACACCAATCAATTCAAAGGAACAATAGCAGGATTTGGCCAATTCAAACTGGTTATTAATCACATGAAATTAGGCTGTGTTGATCGCACCTCCAAGATAATCCTTTTGTTGAAAGTAGGCCTATTAATCGGTAATTTATACATGCATCGATTAGGGCTAGGTCAAGTTTTCATGCCGCCATCATTGTCAATGTCAATCAAACTTTCAAAAACATCCAATCGATATATCAGATACGGAGATGTGACATGTAGTTCTAAATATTAACATGATTAATCATGATTATATTGTGGGTGAGCTTCTATAGTTTCTCAAGAATTGATTCAGAAGTAGGCCTATATATAAAGAACAATATAAAATGGTCAAAATGTCAATTATTTGTTTGAAAAGTCGTTAAAAGAAACAAGATATGAATTCAACCAGATGTCTCATGCTCAAAAAGTTAGGCATGAGACTATTAATTACCACAAGTTTGAAGATAGTTTGAAAACAAAATCGCATTCTGTGTAAACCAATCCCAAGATAAAAAAATCTGGGAATAGATCATTGAAGTTAGCGGGAATGCACACTCGACAATTTCTGGT
The DNA here is from genome assembly GCA_000969725.1 of Ophiothrix spiculata. Classification (NCBI taxonomy): domain Eukaryota; kingdom Metazoa; phylum Echinodermata; class Ophiuroidea; order Amphilepidida; family Ophiotrichidae; genus Ophiothrix; species Ophiothrix spiculata. The sequence continues at coordinate 46,124 of JXSR01S009010.1, forward strand.
GTTACGAAGCGGGCCGTGTCGAATGTAGGCTTGTTCCCCGGAATTGTTTTACTTGCTAGCGGAAATGCACATGATTTTTTGTAATACCGCTAGCGGAATTACGAAGCGGTGTTTACATTTCCGCGTGTTTGAATAAAAGGATCATGTGTCAAATATTAAACTTTTTTCCATGATAATCATGATAATGTATGGGTA
>JXSR01S009014.1:2293-17105 GCA_000969725.1 Ophiothrix spiculata
TCCCGATGTTTTCCCGATTCCCCCCCCCCCCACCGGCGTTTGCACATTTCTTCACAATTTTTCTCAGCTACAAATCCATTTTAAAATGTCGATTTTAAAAACGGACACGCAAAAAAAAAAAAAGGTTTTAAAGCGTTTTCTGCGCATCTCTTGACACGATTTTCCCCATCTTTCCTGTCTAGCAGCGCTGTTCTCTCCCGATTTTTCCCACTTGCTGCTGCGGACTGCTGCCCCGATCCCGCTCGATTTTTTGTCAAGGCAGGGGGGCAGTCTGCCCCCCCCCCCATACCCCGTGCTGGCTACGCTTACCCGAAATATCTGGCTGTGCTGTGGCACAGCCAGAAGCAAGCTCTGCAATAAAACCTGCGCATAAGTGCACATACCCAATATCCCCAAAAATGATCTTAGCTATCAAATACGAACTGCAACCCTCCACAAACATGACAAAGGATATTTATAATAAATTTACAAATTATAAATACTTCCCGAAGTTGTTAGTCACACAAAAATGATGTTTGAAGATATGTTTACAAATGGTTGCTATGTAAACAAACGAAGCATTCCGTTTGATTTTTCTGATCAGAACAGTGCAATTTTCATGAATTTAATTCTTAAAGGTTCCTTTCATTAATATGTAATAAAACAGAACTGTTTGTTCAAGTACCGTTTGTATTTTTCAATTTGTGGACAAATGGCCTTTATGTGATAGGCTGTACTACACAGTTTGCCTCAAGCCAAAAACGAAGTTTTTTGGCTTGTGTTTCTCGAGCAAGGCTACGCCACTAGCACTGAGTACCGTATTCATACTTGTAACAGTTGCTGCGTCAGGAACTTTAAGTGCCGGTACCAAACCTTTAAGATAAATGCCAAATCAAAAAACATTGAAAGTACCGTACCATTTTGTTTCAAATTCTGCTAAATATTTTATGAAATCAATTTGTTAATTTGAAAACATTTAGAACATAATTTTATTCTCTATAAATCAGTTTTCAGGAAGATTTTCATTATTGAAAGGTATTCAAACATGCTACAGAGTTGTTCGTCACAATAGACCTTTTCAAACCGATCTTTTCCGAAGATACCCGAAAGCTTGAACAAATTCCGATCGTTTCCGGTAAATAAACAGTACCTCTGTGCCTCATCTTTTGACAAAGTTTGACACTTCGACAGTATGTTTCCAACAACGAAGAAACGTTGCCGTTTTTATCATGCACTTTTGCGGTACTATTTCATTTTATTTCGTGATCGTCTGCCGACTGCAACTGCTCTGGCACGTGACCATGTTTTCTGAAGTTTTCCGATCGCTGTTTGAAAAGGTCTATTTCAAATCAGCAACGATGCATCTGATGCGAGTCAGTGTATGTTAATCAAGCTCGGGTGGCTATATGGTTTATTCAGAGTCTGTGATATACATATAGCACGACGCCCATCGCCGCGCAGTCTTGTACAGGCGCTATTACTTTTGCATAGCACGTGCCCAGGGGAGGTTCTTCAAAAAATTTTGTACGGGTATGTGCCTGCCGGACTCCGAAAAACTGACCATCTCTATATACCTATTTTTGGCTCAAAAACACACCCATCAGTATACCAATTTTAATGGAAAAGCACCCAATTTTACTCAAATTGGGTGGTTTTTTTTGCAAATTTTCCCAAAAGCACCCAATTTATGAACATTGGGTGCTTTTATCTGAAATGATAAACACCCCATTGATATACCAAAATCCTGGAAAAATCACCCCAAAAGGCAGGCACATATAGAAGTTCCTATGTTACATTAAATCAATTCTGAGAAAAAGGGGTTTAAAGGTTTTGAAATCTTATAAAAGTTGTATTTCATTACACATTGTGTTGAATCTTTCAGGGTATGACTATGAATATGGAAATCAGTGAACAATTTATGCTCAAGTCTTTTATTGATTTCCTCTAATAGAAAATCAATAAATTACACATGAACTTCTAGCACTGAGTATTAGGTTCAAAACTCAAAATATGTCATAATATCCAAAATAGAGATATTTATTCCATATATTTTGGGAATGTGCAGCTCAAGACGAGTAATTTGACATGTCACTCACGCAAATTGGACGTTGTTTAAAATTTGACCTCATTTCACGCTTGAGTGAATTTTGGTCTATATCTGCTTAACCAAACCTTTAAGATAAGCCTATATAAAAGTATATATATTTGTAATATACTCGATGAAACGAATAATTTGGAGCATTTTTAAAATTTGACCCAAAATTAACTCAAGCGTAACGACTACTTCCGGTTGGGCAAATCATCTAATTTTCTCCTCAAAAGATGCACATACCATCAATGCACATGAATATGCAAAAATCTCATTTTGACCAAAATGTAACATAGGAACATAGGAACTTCTATGACTGGGGTCTTCAATTGTTGAAAAAAGTTGATTGGTGCAAAATAAGTCTTCTTGACATAGGCCTAATCTTGGGATGGTAATTTGAAAGTTTTTTTAGAAAGTGCTGAGGTTTCATCCCCCAAAACCATCCCATCAAGTGTAAATGAAACAAAAATATACACTCTAGATGTGTTAAATTGTTTATATTTATTGATGTTTGTATTATTAGGTCTTCTGTATAACAGTACCATAGGATTCACATTTATGCTGAACAATAACACTTTCCAGATATTCATCATAGGATAAGTAACACAGTTGGCCACATCCAAAATGTCCTCGTCAAGTAAAGTTTTAGCCAGTGCAGCCAAGTCTGCTTCCTACAACATGGTATTACAGGTAAGACAGCTCAGATAGATTTATGTCAGTGGATCCATCTGGGCTTCTGGAGAAAGTTGAAACACTGAAATTGTCTCAAAAGCTGCAGAGGGCAATGATCGCATAACCCTATGAAAACTGGTGACTGATTTTGGTGCCAAAAACCCATTGAGTTATGGGGTATCAGAGTTCAAGGGGTTAGGAGGGGAGCGTGGCCGAGCGGTTAGAGCACGGGTCTCGTAATACGGGCGGTTTTCGTCTCTCTCCTTGTTTCCTTGGGCAAGAAACTTTACTCTACTTGCTACGTGGTCGGACAGTCACGTAAAGCCGTGGGTCCCCTGTACGAATAGACTCCTTCATGGGGTATGCATGTTATGCAAGTACTTGTATCATTGATTGATTGAAGTCCTTAGGCGTAGCAGTTGCCTATAGTAGTTAAATACAGGGCGTATATCTATACTAAATATTCCAGGGGAAAATCTTCATGTTTCAGCTATAATTACTGCATCTTCCAACTCTATTTTGCAATATCCATAGAAATTTTATGTACAGCTATTGGAATTTATGATTATGATTTATATAATGGGTTGACCTATACACTTGAACCAGTTTCAAAGAAAATAAAGATGTTAGCATTTCCAAAGCCACTGTAAATGTACATGGTTTTACCACCCATTATAACAAACATATGCTTGTAGCTTCTCCCTCTGACTTTGGTTCTGAACTTCTGGCTGTGATTCAGGTACTATGCAAGTTTGTTACTCCTTATTTTGGAGTCAAATGTGAAGGGATATTGAAATCCAAATTAATTTGGGCTTGGCTTGGACAAACAGGAGTAGAATTTTGGTCTTGTACTCAGTAACTTTACAACAGCTAAAGATATCAGTTTCAGCAAGACAAAACCTTGTCATGTTGATCCACAAATGGTTTCAGTGTGTCTCAGTGTATTGTTTCTTGCTGTTTTTTTGTGTCCTGTTTTCTAGATCATGTTTCGCCTGATGACATTTGTGTTAAATGCATTCATATTACGTTACATCAGTAAGGAGATGCTTGGTGTAGTCAATGTAAGGTGAGTGTTGAGATGGCTCAGAGAAACATTCAGAGTCTAGCAGTTCCATCAAGAGACATTAACCAATATGCAATAAAAAAGCTACTATATTGTTTCAAATAAATTTCAGACACTAACTGACAATTTGAACGTAGCCACAAGCTGTGACAAGCACAGAATATCGGGAAGTACACAATGACTTTTCCAATCAGTAATAACAATACTGCGACATCGTGTGCGCATGGAAAGCATCTTGTTTTTACGTAAATTGCTGTGACGCAATGCTCTGAATTTTCATGTCCGAAAATTATTTGAAACAACAATAGTTTGAGTGTGCTTTGAAATCTATAAATTACATGTCAGCAGAAATCCATGGCTGGACTCTGAATGCATCAGTAGTCTTGATGAAAAAGTGTACACATAATATTATTATTATTTTATTATACGTGTAATATGTGTCAGATTGCCCAATTAAATGTGGAGAAGCTTAATTAACTAGGAAATTTTGAAGGAGAATTAGAAAATGAGCCAGCCAGAGGCACATCAAACCCCTATAAAAGTATGATAATTATGATTTTCAAGGTATGTTTAAGCCTCTTGTAGTTATTAAACAATAATATCTTTGTAAGAACATATTGTATTCCACACAAATGGCATTTTAACGTGAGTAAGAATATGGTTGTATTCAATTAATTATCCAAAAAAAAAGAGGAAAAAAGCACTGTATTCAATCAAGTCAACCCCAATATTGTTTTCAAAATTATAGTCCCTATATTGGTTTTTTGTTCAAACATTCAAATAAGTGTATTAATTTTCATCCACCATCTATTTTAACTGGTTGCTTACACATCATTATACATAACCATTTTGCTCATTTTGTGTCATGTTTCCAGGCTTACTCTGCTGTATTCTACCATATTGTTTGTATCCCGTGAAGCATTTAGAAGAGCTTGCCTGAGCCAGGGCTCTCATCATCAATGGCGACAGGTCATTAATTTGCTTTGGTGCACGTAAGTAGAATATACTCTTTTTGTAGCTCTATCATCTATTGTTGTTTCAAATAAATTTCGTGACATAAAAATGCACAGCCTTGCGTAGCACAAACTGTGTGTGCATTTACGCAAGTACACAACGCTTACCTGACGCTTGCAATGTCTCAGAACTGTGAATAACTGATTGGAAAAGGTGTTGCATAGATTTCAATGTCGTATGCTTGTAATAGCTAGTGGATACATGGTGGCTGCATTCAGATTGTAAGTCTGTGTCCGAAATTAATTATTTGAAACAGAAATAATGTACGCATCTCTTGAAAACATCTGTTCTTGGCCGAACGATCAGAAAATTACAAAATTGAGAGTTGCAAAGTCTTGCATAAAATTCTTTGCATATCCGTAACCATATTAATCATACAATATATTTTTCATGGTTGTGTCCATTTTTTTCTGAGAAATTAGATAGTCTTCAGATTAGCTTTTGTCATGGTCAGTGTTCCTTCTAAGGCTGTATGGTACACCATTAGATAAGATAAGATAATATAGGAATTTCTTGCACTTCAATACATTAAAATTACAAATTAAGAACATTGATAAACAAAACACATTGGCGCAGAAGTCGTGAAAATTGGGTCAACAAGTTTCTGAAAATGTGTGAGAAAAATGCTTTTTCAAGCTTCAGCCAATTTTCAGCCTCAGTCAGTGGCTTTGGCGCAATCACCTCTTCAATTTTGTCAAAATTGGCGCAAGCCCAAAAATCTCAAAAGGGAACACTTATCATGGTTTAAATAGATGTCTGATCAAATCATGCTGTTGTAATGTCTTCTTCTCATTGTAGATTCCCGCTTGGTATCATCTGTGGTTCTATATTTGGCTACATATGGGCTATGTTACTAGAGAAACCAGACCCAGATATTGTACCTCATTACAGCTTAGCTGTAGTAGTGTTTGCCACCTCAGCCATCTTGGAACTCCTTGCTGAGCCAATGTGGGTGTTGGGTCAGGCCATGCTATTTGTCAAGGTCAAGGTAAAGAATTCATCAAGCATGACTGAAAAACATCAATCAGTCTGTGAATTGTGATTCGAATCATGTTTTATTCTCTACCTACTTATTCTAACACCAACATCAGGGAAAATAGAGAGGAAATGTTGGTATCTGTGAATATATGGTCAGCCTGAATTGCAAAGATGCTCAATGTTGAAATTTATATCATAACCGAGATAAATTTTCTATTATGCAGTTTGCCCAAGGTGAGATTGTACCTTGTTCATCCACTACTATCATAGGGTCTTGTGCTCTTGCCCAGCCAGATGACCCTCTTTTACTATAATTAATTTCAAACCAAGAATTTTTTATGAAACTTTGAACTTGCAGGTCAAAAAGATCATAGCATATATATAGTGGTAGCTTTATTCAAATATTACAGATTGCAATTAATGGCCAAGGACAGGTATATACTATGTTGCAGTTGGTGGAAACTCTTTTCTTGGCGATATAGACAAAGTGCCCAGTTGTATCAGTTAAACAAAAGTGTAGTGAGCCTTGCGTGCATGTTAGTGCGTGGCATGGTGCTACAATTTGTCAACAAGTGTAGTTTTTGAAATATCACAAGTCTGCTTCCTCCCGTTGCATATTGAGATACGTTATAGGTACCTTTTCAGGGAAGTGCTTTTGCAGTGATTAGTTCTCTGACCTCCATGCAACCAGTGCAAAATCACAGCACTGAGCCCCCCCCCCCCCACCCTATTTTTACTGCCACCCCTAATTATTTTTATTTTTTTGAGCATGGTAAAAAACCTCCAAATCCCAAATTTGATGGGAATCGATTCATGGGGGGCCCCGAGATATGGTTTGCAGGACATTCAAAATGACAAATAAAAGATGTGTTACAGAAAAAGTGAAGATGTTTTTATATGTGTCGTATATTTTGCGTTCTTGTATGAAAAAAAAGAAAGAAATCCAACCTACCTAGCCTATTTTTTTTTCTAGGCCTAAATGAGGAGAGATCTAACATCTTGATAAGGTCACAAGTCGCATTTGCAAAACCATTCTGAATAGAAATTTATCAATTTCATACAATATCAGCATAAAGTTTGTAGAATGTCATTACCAAACTGTTTGTTTTCAGGTAATAGTCGAAGGCATGGCTATAGCAGGACGGTGCTTCCTCACAGTGATTCTAGTTCTTGCTGCACCATATCTGGGTATTATTGGGTTTTGTATTGCTCAGGTAAGCTTAATATATCACTGATATTATTATATCCTGTCTTGTATACAATTTACATTTACCAGAATCATTTTTTTTTTCAATCTTTTAAGATGATTTAAAATGATATCAAAATGTCTTGTTTGAACTGGTTGCAAAAACAAATATTACCAGTACGCTAAGTAGTACAAGAACTGCATGAATGATTTAAATGTTTTGCCACTACAGGAGATACTGCAAAGGCCTACACTTGCACAGTTACAAGAAAGTCCAATGGAAAATAACCTTTTTATATAGATCCTCTTGATCACTTAATCAGTGTTCTCCTTAAACTGGCCCACAAAGGGCCAGTTTGATGGTGTTTTTTGAGAAAATATTTTGAAAATAGTGGAAAATGCACCCAAATTTCATAATTTAGGTGCTTTAAAAAAAAAAATTTTTTTTCAGAAATTCCACTTAAGGGCAACACAACAATTTTTTTCTTGGCCTAATAACTGGTCACTTTGATCAATTCAACAACATTTAAAATTTTCCAATCTGAGCAAAATTGGGTGCTTTCCCGACCCTATCTTTTTTTTTTTTTTTTTTTTTGGCAACACAACAATTTTTTTTTGGCCTTATCTCTGAAACAACTTGCAATCATACATTTTCCACCATCTTGTTTCCCTCTCTACAGCTCTTCTTCACATTCATCTACATCAGTCTTTACTACCTATACTTTATCTGGTACGTTAGCAAGTATGGCAAGAAAGATGACAGCTTTCCCATCAAATCCTACCGGGATTTCTTCCCAGGAACTGTCAAAGAAGAAGTAAGTTTGAACCATTAAAATAAGACTTACCAGTCATCTTTTTAATCGTCATGTGAGTGCAAGAAAGTCGTTTCTGCAATGGCTGCTCTAAGTTATATTTATTTTACAACTTGTCACAAGAATGTGAAAAATCCCTCGAAATTTCACTGTCTTATGTCAGTGGTTCTTGAAATGGTTCTTCAGGTGACGGTGTTACCTGAAGAACCATTTCAAGAAACACTAACCCAAGACTGGAGATTATACAGTGTGCAATCCAATTTTATGACAAATGGCAGTTATTGCAGATACGACTTTCTTGCTCTCACATAACATTTTAAAAAGGGCTAAGAAAAGATCTCTACACAACCACTTGCATGATCATTGATATACTCTCTATGAAGGATTCCCTTGCTTTATTATATCTATCTATCTATCTATGTCGACCGCGGTCGGAAGCCATGATGAATTTTCTCCACTGCTGTCTGTTTAGCATGAGTTTGAGAAGTTCGTTTTTATCAATGCCAGCATCCTGTGTAAGAAGTACTGGGTAGGTCAGCCTTGGTCTTCCCCGTGCACGTGTCCCTTGGGTGGGCGTCCAGAACACTAGTCCAGACACTGGTTCTTCAAGCCGTCTAGCACAGTGAGCAGCAAAGTTTAGGCGGCGACCTCTCACTATTTCTGATAGTTTTGGTAAATCACCGTATATTACCTCCCTGGTAGGATGATCTCTCCAGTTGAGGTTTTGAACCATCATTAATAGTCTGGTGTAGCACCCATCTAACCTGGCTTCAAGTCTTTCTGTCAGTGTCCACCCTTCTGAGCCATACAACAGAATACTTTCTACGGCTGCACGGAAGAAGCTGATCTTTAACAAGTCTGGTAGATTGGATTTCCAGAGAAGGCGCATTTTGTTACAAGCTTTCCATGCGAGGGCTTTTCGTACATGAAAATCCTTTTCCGACTCATCTACCCAGGAGCCCAGGTATTGAAAGTCTTGGACCTGGTCTAGTTGACTTTTCTCTATTGTGGACAGTGCAACATCAGTCTTGATGTTATATGCCATGAATTTGGTTCTTACATACATACATACATATTATTTTTATAGTGCGCTTATTCTTAAGTAAGGTCTAAGCGCATAACAGAGTAATCTTAAATACTACAATAATAGAAAATACAATACAGATACAATAATTAAAAACGATCGCAGGTGGTAACCGGCAATCTACCCTCAGGATGATTACCCTAAAAGCTTACATATGTTTAAAGTTGAAAATTTTGAAACAAAAAATGACAAGACCTAGGAGAATTCTTGAAGCATTCATCATAAGACAAACTGTTGCAGCAGCATCCTCAACTCTGGTCAGCAGTTCTTGAGCTTGTTGTAATGTATCGGATAGCAAGGCAATGTCATCTGCGAAATCTAGGTTGGTAATGACTTCTGCTTTATTATATGTTGGCAATTATGACAAGAAAGATGAAGACTTCCCCATCAAATCCAACAGAGATTTCTTATCAGGAACTGTCAAAGAAGAAGTCAGTTTTCTGCAATAAGACTTGCCAGGCATCTTTTAAAAAGGGCAAAGAAGAGACCGCTACACAACTGCTTGCATTATCATTGACACACCCTCTAGAAAGAACCCCCTTACTTTATTATATGTTGGCACGTATGGCAAGAAAGATGAAGACTTCCCCATCAAGATTTCTTATCATGAACTGTTTAAGAAGAAGTCAGTTTTCTGCAATACGACTTGCCAGGTATCTTTTAAAAAGGGCAAAGAAGAGACCGCTACACAACCGCTTGCATAATCATTGACACACCCTCTTATCTAGAAAGAACCCCCTTACTTTATTATATGTTGGCAAGTATGGCAAGAAAGATGAAGACTTCCCCATCAAATCCAACAGAGATTTCTTATCAGGAACTGTTAAAGAAGAAGTAAGTTTTCTGCAATAAGACTTGCCAGGCTTTTAAAACAAACAAAGGGGACAACCTGCACACATCCAACTTCAATATCATTGAAGGTCAAGCAAGGGAGATGAAGATTTTCCCATCAAATCCTACAGCGGTTACTTCCCAGAAACTGCTAAAGAAGAAGAGTAGCACTGAAATAAGATTTTCAAGAAATTGAAACATTCCAATTTTTTTCCCAGCAACTGTCAAGAAACAGAAATAAGAAGCAGTGAAATAAGATTTCTAATAGAAAAGGTGGAACATCATTTGCAACTATATGCTCTACTTTGTTAAAACTCTACACAATCTTTTGGCTTATTAGAATAAGTATGATATACGTGTCAAAATTCACCTTGTATAAAATACTAATTTCTTTCTTCTTTTTTTTTGTGTGTGTGTGTTCTTTTTTCAAGCCATGGACCAGTGAAGAGCTAAAGAAGCTCACAGGGAGTTTCTTCAAGCAAGGCATATTAAAACAACTTCTAACAGAAGGTACGTGATAACTGCAGCCTAAAACCTGTGGTGGTATTTTTGTACATGGTATCATAAATTGAATGTCTCTAGTATTCAGCACATTGGTATACATAACTCATACTTCATTAGATGAGTTATAGTTTATTCTGAGTCTATCGATATGTATTACTCAAAATCAATCAATGTGTCATCTGGTATGATTACGCATGCCGCATGCGGCAGCAACGCACCACATAGAAGTGTTGTAAATAAACCATAATTCTTATTTCATTACTTGAAGAGTCTGTGGGTTGTTACCATGATTAGCAATTAAACTTTCAAGTATAATTGTCCAGAGACATTTTAAAAGTTTACAAATTAATTTAGTTATTGTACATATTACTCTGTTCATTCATCATTGTTCAGGTAGCTGTTTTGAAACGTGTTTCTTTTTTATATTTTTTTTTATTTCAAGAGCCACAAGTTCTTGATTTTGTTTGGTGCCTGCCAGCAGAAATGGAATTATAGCACTACATTGTTGCATATTTTGTTGTGTTGATGTGTTGAGTACAGCTTGTCCCAATATTAATGCAACAAGCAAATAAAAAATATTAAAAATAGTTGCCAAAAGATTAAGTCATAGTAATAAATGTTTTTCACAAGTGGAGTAATTACTCTACAACATGCTTTTTATCCCGTTTAATTTTACTACTCCAGTACAAAGTTATGAAGAATTTAAGAAAGCCCTTTAAATCTACTTTGGTCCTATTTGTGAGATTAGACTTCCAGCAAAAGAAATACAAAATTAAAATAAGGAGAATATAGCGGTATTCTGCAACCAACTAGAGCAAAATAAATCCAAACAAATCTTACCTAACCTGAACCTAACATTAAGTGATATTTTAAGTTCATCTTTAACTGAAACATGTCAAAATTGTCAAATTAAAGTGCGGATCTTCATGATACTTTCATATTCTTTGAATCTGCACTTCTGGTGAGACAATCGGGCAGTTTAGGATACAATTTCTACCAAAAATAGTATTCTAATGAAAGATGTCAATAACCAATAATACTGTTATTCACAAGTCTTTAACAGAAACCACGAAAAAAAACCAAGGCAAAGGAGTTTAAGAACTCAAGTAAGTTAGTGATTCATCTGGCCCGTCAAGGGGACACAACAGGTTGACTCAACCAGACGCAACAACCTCAATGCTTAATACCAGCAGATCCTCATTAAATTGGGCCCTTATGTCATGAAATGGGTTCAAGGGGTGCTTCTCCTTATCCTGTGATGTTTTTAGCAATATTCATTCAACGTGTGCCCCATTACGTCACAAGAGGTGAATCATTACAGATTTACAAATCGGACCATCAAGATTTTTCGGATCTTTACAAAATGTGCAATAGCTTTTGATTCAGAGATCCAAATTAAACAAAACAAAAATCTTATAAAAGCCAATTGTATACTCTATTAAATTATTACAATTGTTTTTTATTGCTTTGTTCTCTCAAAAGATAAGTTCAAAGTTTGTTGCATTTTTATTGGGACACCCTGTATATAACTGCTAACTGTGTTGATGATATTAGGTTTGTGATTGAGTCATTTGTGCAAAGCTGCACAAATATGAATTTATTTTATGGATATTCCCTTCATATTCATCCAAATGCAGGTGAAAGATACGTCATGACTTTTTTCGATGTTCTCAGCTTTGGAGACCAAGGCATCTATGACGTCATCAACAACCTAGGATCTTTAGCCGCCAGGTTTATCTTTCTACCGATTGAAGAAAGCGGCTATTTGTTCTTTGCTCAGACCTTAAGAAGAGGTGTCCCTGTTAACGATCAACCAAAGGTATAAATATTTGAATTAATGAGTTAAGCTGGTTTCAGACTTGCCTGTCGTGTTGTCGTACGACAAGTGTGACGTCAAAATTTTAAAGTGCGCAAAGTCAACTTTGTCGCACCTGCTTGCCGTACGACAAGCCGATATATCGATTACCCTGTTGTGATGGTCGCAACTACACAATATTTTGAGTTGGAATAAATTCAACTTTTCTTGCGACAGACCATTGCGGCAATATGTGTCGTGCTACATTACGACAACTATAAATTGCAAATGTTTGGTCGTCTGCCGCAACGTCGTGTGCATTACCGACAGCTACTCTGAAACCACCTTAATGCTTTCATACTTATTGCAGCTTTGTAGCAGCTGTAGCTCTGTCGCTTGTGACATTTCACAAATTTGTAGCATTACAGTTTTGTCGCTTCATGAGTTCATTTTAACTGGGAAAATCTTGCTGTGCAACAAAATTTTATAGATAGATTATCTCAGTGACAAATAGCTTTTCCGCAACAACAACCTGAAGTGACAAGTTTCTGCAATATATCATGCAGCGACAAAGCTAAAATACTAAACGACTATAAAATCAGCATAAGAGGGAGTGGATCCAATTTCACTGGCGTGTCCAGGATTTTTCCTTGCGGGGGGCTTAAGGGTTCTTGGTGATTTGTGCAGGGGGCTTAATGTCAAAACTTGACAAAATTAGCCTGATTCTACATGAATTTTGCAACTCTGCGGGGAGGCTTCAGCCCCAAAGCCACCCCCTGTCTTGATTTTATGGTAAGCTTTTGATATACACCCGTTACCAAACAACATCCCCTTGGGCTCTTGGTTGTTGATAAGAAAATAGGAAATACAGGATAGTGTTTTATGCACTAGCACCAGCACCAGCGAAAAAGCTGATGTTTTAATTTTTGACATGTTCCTGGCAGCCCTATTCCAACCTTTATATAATTGCATAAGAGATTTTGTACAAATAGATCCACAGATCATTTTAGAATAGACCTTTTCAAAATCCATTTGAAAATCTCCGGAACATTGATCACATGGCCATTTTTTTAACCAATCACGTACAAGCTCATTAAGTATGCATGATTTAGTCAACAAAAAATTCTCTCACATTTCAGTGCAATAAAAGTGAAAAATAAATAGAACCAGACCCATACATTATTAGATACACTAATTCTGAACAACTTTTGGCTGATGGTACCATAAGCTCACAGACACAAAGAGTAAAATTTCCATTTGAAGTCGGCTGATTAAGCTTAAGATTTCAAGTCACATCAGGGCAATGACACTTAAAGTGACTCTTTAGTGCTAACGCTAATTACAAGTTCGAATTAGTACACAACCAGTTAACGAGAACGCAAACTTAACATTCTGGTTATTGTGTTGAAGACTCACTTTTTCTGTCAAAAATTGCCGGAAATTGTAAAATCAGCTTCAGAAATTCTCGAAAAGTCGTGTTTTGATAAGGTCTATTCAGTTATGTTATCAGCTGGATCATCACAAAATCAGCAATATACTTTGGATGCAGAATTTAGAGTTGTTGATTTATGAAGAACCATTCTTTAAAAAATTATATAGAATGTAGTTCTTAATATTTACAGTTTGACAGAAATCTTCATAAAATCCAAGGCAATATGATAGTTGGGCATGTTTGATGCTTTGTAGTTTGACCTGACAAAACTGAACTACCAAAGTGGCGATTGCATTTGCAACTTCCCCATTTTGTCATCAATTAATGATTATGAAAAAACTTGAAAGGCTGAAAATCATACCAAGTGTGTGTTTTTACTATTTGTTTTCAGGACACCATCCAGCTAGCATCTCAAGTGTACCAGTGCCTTCTCAAATGTGTAGTACTTATCGGTAGTATTATCTTAGTCTTTGGCTATGCTTATTCATTTCTTCTATTAGACCTGTATGCAGGCTCTTTGTTGAGTAGTGGTATAGGTAAGTCATTTGCCACGCAAAGAATTTAGTGCAAGCTAGGCCTTTGTACCATGCATAACTCAACCCACAGACAGCAGTTTCCCATGATACAAAATGGTAAAGACCACAATATACATGAAGGCAGTGAATGGACAAAATAAAACAACAATTACTATGCCATAAGTTTCATTCAAGTTTGATATTTTTCATATACCATGCTGAGACAGTTTTGAAAGGACACTTTGCATGTTACTGACATCATATATACAGCACTTCCAAAATAAAGAATACTCCCTATTGAAGCTATTAGCTATGACAAAAGGAAACATCACATTTTGGTTATGAGCAAGTTAAACACTGGGGCAATCTACTTGAGAATGCAAATCAAGATGAATGCGTATCTCCGTAAGCTGCTTTGCAGAAGACTATGGCTACACAGGCATCAGATCCGAATCTGCTGTACAGCACTCTGCGTACGTGTAAGCAGTCTATGGAGACGCGGATCTCAGATCTTGATCTCAGAGATGAGATTGCATCTGGATCTGCGCTCTGTGTAGATGCCCCACTATTAGATATGATGATTTAGTTCAAATGTACAATTAAGACTGAAAATATTACTACATGCTGTATCTCTCAGAATGTTTAATCATGCACATTCTGTAACCTCATAGATATAATTGTCAGTCAACATTGTGCTTTATAAATAGGTATGAATTTCTCTTTGCAGGCCCCACATTACTACGATGGTATTGTGTGTATGTCTTGCTCTTAGCTATCAATGGTACAACAGAATGCTTTGTGTTTGCTGCCATGAGCCAGGGAGAGGTTGACAGGTAGGTATATCCATTCATTTTGAAC
>JXSR01S009014.1:69383-87329 GCA_000969725.1 Ophiothrix spiculata
TCCAAAATGGCCGCCAAAATACGTTTTAATGCATAAAAAGTCAACTTTTAATCAGGATTAAAAGCAATATTGTTCACCAATTAATGAAACGTGACTTTGAAGGGTCACAATTGAAACACATCTCCACAAATTAGGTACTTAACATGCTTCAAATTTAATCCAAAATGGATGCCAAAACATGCTTTTATGTACAAAAAATCAAATAAATTTACTTTAAATCAGCATTATGTTCGCCAAAATGTATTTGACCTTGTTGCGACCCCCTATTTTTGTACATGCCTGTTTTTTTAAAAAATAGGCTTAAAAAAACTCATCATTTTACTTGCAATCAATGATACACGGGTAATATTTTACTGTAGAACACATTTTACTTGCATTTGAGCACCTAAACTAGAAAAGAATGTGTCCATTGTATCTTTGAAAGCCATTTTCCATAGATTATTTAGTGTCTTAAATGCTGATTTAAAGTAAATTTATTTGATTTTTTGTACATAAAAACATGTTTTGGCAGCCATTTTGGACATCTGTATGAGTGTCATTTTGAATTTGAAGCATGTTAAGTAACTAATTTGTGGAGACGTGTTTCAATTGTAACCATCAAAGGCATGTGTTATTAATTGGTTTGCGCATTATTGCTTTTAATACTGATTAAAAGTCGAATTATTTGATTTTTTATGCATTTAAACGTATTTTGGCGGCCGTTTTGGATCTCTGTAAGGACACTTTTATTGATATGAAACATGTTAACCACCCAAATTATGGAGGAATGTTTCCAAGAAGACCCTCAAAACCATTTCACATGGATTACATCAACGATGTGTTTTTAATGCTTCTTTTAATTTGATTTATTTAATTTTTATGCATAATAACATATTTTGGCGGTCATTTTGAATTTCATCATGGGCGCCATTTTGAATTTGATACATACTAAAGACATAACTAGGGGACAGATGTAATGTTTTGTAACCTTTAATGATATTTTTTGTTGAACATTTATGATATTCAACATTTTTGAAGCTGTTATGATTCATTTAACTAAAAAAACCTTTTTAACAGCCATTTTGGTGCCATTTTGGTGGCCATTTTGAATATAAGACATATATATGCACTACTTTTGAGTTAAATATAATTCATATAGTGCCTGATGCCATTTTCCCCTAACGACTTTGAACAAAAAATGTTTTACAAGTGATTCTATGCAGGTAATTGCATTGAAAAAGTACCAAAATATGATATTTTTAGCTAAAAAGGTCAATGACCTTTAAAGGTCACCAGAGGTCAAATTATTTTCGGGTCTGGGTCTACAAATGATCCTTGGGGTATGTACTAGCTGTATGCAAAGTTTCATGCTTTTATCAAAAAGTGCACAATAGGTCCAGCATAGGGGTCTTAACAGGTTTACTATAAACTAAAGACTCTATTCCATATGTACGTCAAAACTTGTGATATTCTGATAAGTGTAAGTTGGCAAAAACTTGCAGTAAAAATGCCGTTCAGCCGAGCGATGCGCCTTAAGTGTTTATAGCATAAATAAGCATTTTCAAGGACGATCTTTTGTTTTACCCACCAAATCATTACAGAACAAGTTCATTCAAATTTTATTTTAAAAATGTATTTATATTCATTTTTTTTAATCTTCAAATATATGCAAATGACAATATCTGCACGATTATGATTGAAAGGGTTTCTGAAGGGATATCTTATGGAATTTTCCTGCTGTTATTCCCCGGTGTTATTCTCAAGAAGTAAGCTGAAGGGCGCACCATTAGATTTCCAGGGAGGGGGAAGCAGGGACTTTGGTTCGGTGAACGTTTCCTGGAAATTACTGTTTTTCTGCACTAAAAGTTCAAAAATTAGAGGATTGCGCTGTTTTAAGAAATCATGTTTAACGATGTTTAAAAATTCTAAGTTTAAGCTAAAATCTTTTAAACGTTGCGGTTTAGACATAAATGGTTTCTGTTACTAACCCTTAATGGTTCTTTGTAGAACCTTAAAAAATACAAATAGGTCATCAAGGCCTAATTTACTTTAAGTCTTCACATAATCTGCAAATGAAGGGAGAGAAGGCATAGGGGTCCTCTAAAGTATTGACACATGTTTTTGCTTCATTAAAACAATGTTTTCCTGTTTTACCAAAAACCTTCGATGGTTCCCTGGTCTGTGTTCAAAAACGGTTTTTGAAGCATACAGAACGGTACATAATACACCTGCCATACACCTGTATATTTGCATTTGATTACATGATCAGCAGCACCTTTCATGATCATCATTATCAATGTGTGGCCAGTTGAGCCAGATAAACACAAACGTGCTTATCACCACGAACATATTTTTTTACACAGAAACAAAGTCATATCAAATAGAAACCAATTTAAGCAACAACAGTATTAGTTTTTTAAACCATGATTCCGTTTAAGGTGTAAACCAGCTACAATTTAAAGCATGTAACCATATATAATTTAAAAGTTTATACAATTGTTTAATCATTTAAACTATGTCAACGTTTAAAGATTTTAAACGTCTGTGATAGAGGGGATGCTATTTGTAGCAACAAAAGTTTTCATTTGACTCATTTGAGGTAGTCCGAGCAAACTACAACCTCGCGTTTGCAGAAAAATTATTAGCCATGGTTGCAGAAATATTTTCACAACACTGCTCGTGTATGATTCAAAATCTTCTTACAGCATTAGTTCAAGTCTATGTATATCCAAAAATGGTTGAAGTATTTTTTCAAACAACCAGTCGACAATACGGAATAAAGTAAGGCAGTATCCAAATTTACACGTAGTGGGAGTTAAATTACAAATTTAATTTCGATTGTGTGCTTATAGTCAAGCAGGGCAAATTGAAATTAAAAAACCCGATTTGTAGCACTGGTACTAAGTTAAATTGGGAGTAGCTTTTTATAAGTTTTTACAAGTCCTTTATCGAAAACAAACAAGCAAAGACAAACAGACAGACAAAATAACCCGACTAAATAAACACATAAAGGCTCTCTCACACATCACTAAACGTACGAATAACGAACTAATAATGCACACTGGTTTGGTCATTGAAATACATCTATCTATCTATCTATCTATCTATCTATCTATCTATCTATCTATCTATCTATCTATCTATCTATCTATCTATCTATCTAGATCTATGCACCATGTCCCATAGGTTGGCTCCTCGAACAAATTCAGACATCTATGCACCATGTCCCATAGGTTGGCTCCTCGAACAAATTCAGACCATCTATTCCTACCTTGCGCTTCCATATATGCCTTGTGGAAGGTGGTGCCAACAATGATGTCATCTTCCGATCTCTTCCTTGGTCTTCTTTGTCTGTTTGTGCCAGTGACAGTTTCCATAAGAATGCGTTTGGGTAGGCGGATGTTGTTCATTCTACACAAGTGACCAAACCATGTCAGCTGCGAGACGGTGTTAGAGCTAGGACCCTTTTTGGTTGAAAGTGGCAGGAGAAGATTCTTGATAGAACTTCTTCATTCCGGGTCCTATCCTTACAGCTGATATTAAGGATTGTTCTGTAGCATCGCATATCAAATGCTTCCAACTTCTTCATGCCATTTTTTGATGGTCCAGATTTCAGAGCCATACAGAATTATTGGGGTGGCAAGTGTATTAACAAGTCGTAATTTGGTGAAGAGTGAGATGTCTTTATCGCTCCAGAATCTCTGTAATTTTCATAGTGCTGTTGATGCCAATGATAATCGTCTTTTGATTTCGCTGGTGGAGTCGTTTGATGGTGTTAGTGTTACCCCCAAATACTTGAATCTATTAACCTGCTGCTCAAGTGGCGTACCATCAAGCTAGATCTTTACGGGAAACTGCAAACACCATTGGTATACTGATCTCCATTTCATATTTCTTGCTAATTTGATGAACTTGCTCAATCAAAGTTTGCAGATCATCCTCTGAGTCAGCGATTAGAGCTATATCATCAGCAAAACGGAGGTCTTTCAATTTGTAGCCATCCACGTTTATGTCCAAGTTTTTACAGCTCCCAAAGGCTTCAGCTAAGATGTTTTCGAGAAATAGGTTAAAGAGGTCTGGTGGTGTGTGTACATAATGTTACAGGCCCCTGAATATGTAATTTATTAATATAAAGTTTTCAGTGAAGCAGTACCATAAGTCAGACATGATATGTGAGTGGCCAATCTGTTATGCACAAGATGATTTTAATACAACACAATGGGCTGATAGGAAGTTGAGCTACTTGAGACATAATAGGTCTTTTGTTTAGCTGTCAATCATGTGTGTGGTGTGTTGGACTTTCCAAGTATTCTATTGTGTGATGCATGTAAACAAGTACAGTATGATTGACTGTTACCATGGTTACATGGGGAATCCCCAAGTTGCTTATGAGTGAAGATTGACCTAGAATGTTCTGTAAATATTATGATGAAATTTATTATGTGTACTAGAATGGTGTGGATAAAAAGAGGGTTTTCAAGAGAAAGTTAAAGTGATATAAAAAGAGATGGCTTTTGAGAGAAGGGGTCAGTTTACTTTGTCTGCTATGGGAAGCTATTAAGTCAGTCAGCTTTGAAGTTAGCTATTACTTTAGTCAGCTATTGAAGTTATATCATTGAGATATTTTAGAGAAGATAAAGGAAGAGTGGATGGAGTTTTTGGAACTTTTTGGAGTACTTTATGCATAGCTGTTATAGTGGAGAAGTTTAGTCGCTGGATCGTGAATCGATTTTATATTAACTGTGGACAAGGAGTTTGAGATTGCAAGAAGACGACTTTTATATTGACTGATATTGAACATTATTCGGAAGGAGTTATCGGACATTTTGTACCGTTTTGGATCTGGATTTGTGGACATTTGTACAGATGTCATAAAGGACTTTACCGTGGAATATTATTAGCTAGCTTGTTCAACTCAGAAGCCACTCGTGAGTAAACTAAAACCGTAGATAAGACAATTACACTGTTAAATTGTTTGTGTAAATAAATTGTTTGTTTATTTGATAAAATCCTGAATTACAGTGTATTTATTTTTGCTTTGCTTTTAGCTCGAACCCGAAAGGTTAATTCTGACCTTGATCCTTGTTTTGGGTCGTAACAGAATACATGAAACAAAGTGTATACTATTCACTTCACTGACTTGTTGGATAATCAGAGAACACTACGTTAATTCATCACACCAATGGCACACTTCTGTGGTATCACTATAATTTGCAGGTATTGATTAAAATTGAAAACCGCTTGATATGATTGGTCAGACTCATTAAACGTTTGTTAGAAGGGATGCTATTAAGCAACAAAAGTTTTCATTTGACTCATTTGAGGTAGTCATGATGGAAGCAGGCCGAGCAAACTACAACTTCTCTTTTGTAGAAAAAATGATAAGGTATTGTTGCAAAGATATTTTTTAAAACACTGATCATTTTTATTCGAAGTGTATGATTCAAAATTGCAGCTTCTTACAATTTTAGGTCTAGTCCAATTTATTTATATATATATATCCAGAAATGGTTGAAATATTGTTTTGAAAAAAAAAACCAGTCGACACTACGGAATAAAGTCTGGCAGTGTCCGAATTTACCTGTAAATGACCAACTTAGTTTAACTGTGTGCTAATAGTCAAGCAGAACAAATTGAAATTACCCTTACTGGCGGCACTGATTTGGTGCCAAGGCCTGTTCAGACTGAAATAAAGAAAACAAAAGAGATGACCTTGGACATGATTGTGTTCTTCGGAATCGCTTCATATAGCGATAAAAACACAGCCACCTTAAGGCTACAGTCCCTAAATGGGTGCCATTTTTGCCAACGGCAACTTTACTGCAACTTTTTACCTATTTACACATATCAGAATAATACAATTTTTGGCGTACATATGTAATAGACTCTCTAGTTTATACATGAGACTTCAGTAGTGATTTCACGTCCATTATCAAGGCCAAAATTACGTCAATAAACTATTTCGAAAAATTTACACCCTTTTTTCGCCGAAACCTTAAAATTTTATGATGTTCGAACGATTCGCCTGATTTTGACAGATTGTAGGCTTGATACTGTTTATTGAATTACAAATAATATTTTATAAATTTGTTGTGTTGATTTTGAATGATAATCTAACAAACCCGCGTTGTTTTGCTCGAAAAACCGCCACTGTTGGAGCTGTGAATAGCCTGATTTTAGTATCTACATTATCTACATTTTGTGTGTGATATACGCATTCGCATAATTTCCTTACAAATTGAGCATTCCAATGAGGCAAAAATTGCAATTTTTATGTAAACAAAAGAAAAATACGGCATTGTTTATGTTTTAGATTTTAGTTCACCATCGCAACGCTGCCTTGATAGCTCAGCGGTAGAGCGCTCGCTTCGTAATGCATGACTAACCCCAGCCATTATCCATGGTTCGAGTCCCCGCAAAGGCAGTGGAAACTATTTATGATTAAAAAATAGTTTTTTATTCACATTTTCCTGAGCATAGGGGTTCCTCGTACCCTTTAATAACTCTGCAAAAGAAAGTACGTTTTTGAGAATTCAAACGGTTTAAATGCATTAAATCGCCCATTTTCATTCAATGACGATTTGAATCGATGTAAACTGTAAGCAGCGCATGTATTGACTAGTTATATTAGCGAAAACGAAGAGAAGAGGCAGGTATTCTGCAAACTCCCTAAAGGTGTTTTTTTTCCTTCAAAAATGGCCACCCAAAAATTCAGGTTCAGGTCGTCATGTATACTTTGGTTTTATCATGTTTATCATTGCATTTTATTTTAGGCTTTATATCCCTAATAAATAAGAGCTTTGTTAATGCAATGTCAATGCCAAAATGTATTATCTAAAGTGTATCATACGCCGTCGAACTTCTTAACATCTTAGAAATATGATGATATTTAAACCAATTTTTGTTACTCTAACCAGGGGGGAGGTATTAAAACCCCCTGAGGTTTTTCCCAGCTTCATAAAAACGCAAAGGCAACCAACCCTAAGCATCTCTACACTCTTAGAAAGAAAGTATCAACTATGAGACAAAAAGGATCAATTTTGATCCTTTTTAGGTATCAAATATGAGCTTATCCTTTAAGGATCAAAGTGATCCCAAAAAAAGGATCAAAAATTTTGATCCGAAAAAGGATCAAATATTTCTTATAAAAAAGACCTGCAAAAAACATCACACTGAAGTGACGCTAGCAGGGTTTGAACCCACGCCGCACTCATACTGGTAATTAGGAGACCAACGCTCTAACCACTCGACCACGCCGGACTGTGTGATGATATCAACGTATTTATATATGTTACACCATTGTATACATTCCCCGCTGTGTAGTGGATATTGGGTTGTACTCAAATATGAAACAAAAGATACGTTGGATTCAAACGCGGTATCAAATATGAGCTCATCCTTTCCGTATCAAAGTAAACCAGAAATACGGATCAAAACTTTGATATTGTAATCAAAAAGGATATAAATAAAATGATCCTAAAAAAGGATCAAAAATGATCCTTGTGAATTTGATCCATTTGTATATATTGATCCGCAAAAGGATCAAAAGTGATCCTTAAAGGATCAAAAGTGATCCTTAAAGGATCAAAATAAAATGATCCCGAAAAAGGATCAAAAATTTGATCCCGGCCTTCTAAGAGTGTATCCTACACAACAACAAAACAGTTTCAATTACCCCGTTGATATTATTGATCTAATTGTAATGACTGTTAGCCCTGTGATTGGTTACACCTCTGCCGCGCCCCTTTTATGATGTCATTGTTACCGTACTCTAAGTGTACAATGCAAACCCATAGAAAAAATAATGATACATTTATATTTACAAGATTAGGAAAACTTTCGGTCAATGCTTTATAAACTTAGTCAAATAATCATGCTGAAATGATGAAGGAATTTATTGACAGAAATTCTGTAAATTAACATGATCGAATAAGCTGAAAATGTTGATTTTTAGAGGCGTTTGACTGGCGTTTTACACACTGCCCAAAATATCACAGATGCCTAGTAAAAATTGTACGACAATCCACTTTATTTTGCCTTTTCTGGTATTTTAATTCGGGATTTGATCTGTCCACTAGATAACATTGATAACTAGCTAAAAAGGTTGAAAACAATAGTTTTTCTAATCCAAGCGATATACGTCCTGTTCATATTCAGATATATTTTATTTGCAATGCCTCGCGGCTAAAAAGCCGAATTGAACATACAAAATTACATGAAATATTATACAATACAAAAAATTAGGAAAACAAGACAAAAAGATCAATATGCAGAAGTGCAAAGGAATGATGCTAAGAAGCAGCAGACAAAAACCTACTTATTAAGCAAATTAATGAAGTAGGGGAAAGGGCTGTTGGCAAATCTATCCGTCCGCGCAAAGTAACAGGAGAACTGTTCATCATTCCTCAGACTTCTGCTACGGCAATCCTTTCTTCTTGGAGGAAGGAGACCACTGGTCCCTGGTACGCACAGTGATTTGGCAAAATTCACACAGTGGGCCTCCCTCCTGGAAGAGAGGCCCAACAACATGTTGTATGCAACATAATTTAATTGTTGGCCATTATATTTTGGCTTGTACATGTTGAGTACATGTGCTCTGATGTGCTCTGCTAGCCATGGTTTCAGTGCCTTGTCCACTTGTCCAACATCACCTGTCCAACAGCCTCTATCACAGTCCTCGCCCAGGCATCGCGCTTCGTTGCTGGGTCCGTGGGAGGGGCGATCAGGGGAACGATACCAGTTCTAGTGCTCTGCTAATGATTGGCGTGACCTCGGCTATTTGTAAACCGTTGAATAAGGTCAATAGACATATTGGGATTTCAAATCGTTGTGTCTACACCCTAAGGTGGGGTAGTGTAATTCATCAAAGTTTGCGTGTAGGGTATTAAAACCTGATGCATCGGGGATTTTTAAGCCGTTTTGCTTGTATTTTCGTTGTATATATACGCATACGTTTCAAAGATAATCGTGACAAAAATGAAATTGAAGATTCTTTAGATAAGAAATGTATGATATAGAGAGCCATTAATTGTGTGGGAAAATAAAAAAAGGTAATTTTAGACTTCAACTCAACATATTGTTGCATATTTAGTGAAAGGTTGAAAAAATGTGCATTCAAGTACAACAGTATACAACGCTGTGAATGAAGAAAAAACTGTTTTTCATTTTTTAAGATTTTGGTTGATTTTCTCCTGTTCGAAAACGCGCGAAAGATGGTCATAACAAAACTGAAATTGGAGGAGATACTTTGAAGTTTGATGATTGGACAACTTTGACAATCTGGAGACATTTACTAGGAACGAAAAATATTCAGTGTAGCTTTGAGTGACACGGTGTAGTGAAGCGAAACGTTGACCAAACATGCGTGCGCTTGACATCACTCCTCATCGAGCGTGAATGCAACACTGCATCGAGCGTGATCGCTCAAAGCAGCGTTCACGCTGAATTGAACGAGTGGCCCTGACTGAAAATAATACATAAAAAGAAAACAGAAAATCAGTCCTCAAGAAACAAAAATGTCTTAAGCTGCTGTTTGAAAACAGACACGGACGACGCCTTTCTGATGCTACGAGGAAGCTGGTTCCAAAGCCTCGGCCCGCACCAGTGGCGTAGCCAGGGGTGGGTAAGGTGGGCGATTTGCCCAACTCGGAATTTTTTTGGAGACATTTTGAAGACCTGGGAGAAAAATAAAGGGGGCAGGAAATTGCCTTTTCCCCATAAAATTACGACAATTAGAGCTACAAATTGCTAAAAATTAGGTTGAAAACTTCATAAAGCACAATATTTGGCGGTTTTTCTTAAAAAATCCGGCCGAGTCGGCCCCTTGGAATCTCTGTAAAGTCGCTCGATAAAATCCATTGGAGAAATCTTGAGTGGTTTGACCACCCTTGGAGAAAGGCCTGGATACGCCACAGGCCCGCACACTTGAAAAGCCTTGTCACCAGCTTGTCGTTTAGTACGAGAGACTTTTAATCTCGTAGCATCAGAGTGCGAGCCTAGTCGACGTCTACTGTCTTCAGCATCATGTAATTGAAAAATATTACTTAGGTATTTGGGGTAGCGGGTTGGCGCAGCGGTAGTTACCTCGCCTTGCACCAATGAGGTCCCGGGTTCGAGTCCCGCTCCCGGCGCTTTATGTGCATTTGGTTTTCAGTCCATGCTCGCTTCCGCAGGTTTTTCTCCGGGTGCTCCGGTCTTCCTCCTGCATTCAAAACTGAATTTAAAAAACATCTTGGAGCCCTGTTAAAGATAAGCTTCTTTCAGCTTACTTGGTACCAAGTACCAAGTTGGGTTTCCATGGCGAAAGCCTAAACAAGGTATTCTGGCATTTGTTGATGTAATGACTTAAAACAATACATCATAATTTTGTAATTAACCTCAACTCAACTATAGCTTTGGTCCCGCCCACGTGAAAAAAACCAGGCGTGCAGCTCTGTTCTTATGGCGCTGCATGCAGTCGCTTCATATCAAATTTCTTGGCACCATAAAGGAGGAAATTGGCATAATCAATTCTGGAAAGAACCAAAACTCGTACAGCGTGGTAGCTAGCTTTGCTCCAAGACGCCAGGCTATGCTCAAAACAGTGACACTAGGCCTACTTCCATATTCTTGTCAAAATCTATATGAGTACTTATATGATATGTGCAGAGCATTATTTTAATAATTCCTACTCCCAATGTTCATGGCACAACCTAATGGCATACCTCCTCCTGATGCTGGTTTGCTCCCTGGTTGGAATCTGACTGAATACAACTGTGACCGGGGCTGTGACCATACATTTTTTATTTTTTATTTGTAACATATTTACCCAGGGTTGCCCGATTCAGCCGAAGCTGGTCTAACATGGGGCCCTGCACATACACATTAAACATCAATTCTTTAATATCTAAAATAAAGGCATTAAAACATAAAAATTGTAAAAAACATAATAATAAAATAATTATATATAGTACAAGAATAAGAATTCGCCAAAATATGATAAACATTAATTGTCATTACAATATACAAAGACACTTTAACATATGTAAAAAAGTATAAGAAAATGAACATGATTAGAAACATTTTATGGTATATACAAAATAAGAATTTGGCAATTCATTGAAAAACGTGAAAAGAATAAGACATCATATAAATTCTATATATTTACAGCAAGTGTTTCTGCTAAAAATGCACATGTCTGTTCTGTCCACCATGTTGCCATCAATGACTCCACCTGACCGTGCTCAGCCTGACTAACTTAAGCTAGTCAAGCCAGCTTGACCAACTTGAAGTTGGTCAAGCTCTTACTGTCAAGCTAGTCAAGCTCTCAGTCTGGCAAACTCGTCAAGCAAGGTTTTGCACGTTAGTCAAGTGGGCTTGACTAGTTACAAGCTAGTCAAGCAGGCTTGACTAGTTTACAAGCTAGTCAAGCCTGGCTTGACCAACGTCAAACGTCAAGTTTTCAATGTATAATTTTTTTTTGGTTCAGCGACAAGCAACGAAAAAAGCGACAAATATAACAGGCCTACGGGATGTATGCCTATATATGTAGATTTTCATTTTGTGGCCGGGGTAGATATTTTTTGGACTGAATGTTAAATGAGCTGTAAGATCACCTGGCAACAGGAATCTCGTATCATAGTGAATGACTTGTTATAGACAAAATATTTAATAGGTCTATGACAGCTTACTGTGACAAAATAAATTTCTTGTCGCAGCAGGCCTACATGTTTGATTTATGTACCAAAACATACAACGAACGTGAAAGTATTTTTACGTTGCCAGCATGGTATTTTCTCCATGCATTACATTTATCTTAATGATAGTTAATCACATAGCTTATGCACTGTTGTTTGAGGTGGACATTTTCAATTATTTCTTCACAGAAAGTTGAAAATTGAAACCAAAAATTCAATTATTTCTTCACAGAAAGTTGAAAAAGTAGTACAAGGAACTGGAATTTGTTGCATAATAAAGTTTTAAACCCGTTCTCAAAATGTTACTTCATTTTGTTTGAAAATTTGTTAATTTTGCGCTCATTTAGTGGTATGTTTTGTAAATTCAGATTTATGCATAAATGAGGGCGCTATATATATTTCAAATTATTGATCATATTTGATTATCGATTATGTTGTTTGATCTGTGAAGATTTTGGTTCAAAATGATAAATAAAATTATCTCGACTTCAGATGCGTCATTTGCATATCTAATTTCAGTAGTACACACCAGTATATCCCTTCTACAGCAAAAAATGAGTTTTTATGAATAGCGCCATTTATTTTGACACTTAGAAATAAAATGTCCCTATTTCTATTGGGTTCAAACAACAGTGTATGGTATTGATTTCAAATTTCCGCATAATGAGCACAAACTATTACAGAGGTTCAAACAGTTGATGGTCAAGATCAGACATGGTGAGCCAAATTTATTCTTTAGCCGACCAACAATAATATGAAATCACTTAATAACTGGCAAATTGATAGTAAAGCATCATCCCTCTCACACACAATGGACTGTGTCCAAAAATATAGGGGGACTGACATATCACTGTGAATTGTGTATAGTATTGACATTATGAGTTGTTGAAATATGATTGAAACTTTTGGCAAGATAATGTGGTGATAGGCCGTTTAGTGATTTTTTCATACATCATTAAAGACTTGAAGTAATTATTTCGTGTATTTAAACGTTCCCAGCCGAGCATTACATAAATTGTGAATAACATGATATAGATGCAATAGCTTCAATGGCTATCTTAGACCAAGGTAAAACTGGGTGGGTCTAATAAATTTGACCTAACTTGGCTGTTTGTGTACAGATTTGTTGAATTTGCCTGGGCAGTGACGGCAGTCACTGTTTCTTGAAGTTGAAGGTTATCATGCAAAAATATTTACATTCTGAAATATTTTTTTTTGAACATTTTGTTTTTCAATTTCCATTGTTTTTTTGATATGTTTTTCATTCTTCTTCAGAAATGTTTTGGGGTTTGGTATCTAGACCCACAATCAGGAAAATCAGAAGTGCAAGACTTTCAAACAGTAAACATATTGGAGGGAACATTAATTTCCAATTTGTTGAATTTCATGATTTCATTGCCTTAAAAAATATGTGTTATGGTGGGATTGGGTGATGGTAGTTTTTTTTTGTAGATTTTCTTGTACCTTTTGATGAGGACCTTCTTTGACATTGTCAAATTTGTGAGGGGTTATGCCCAGGTTGCCCATACGGTTTAATTCCCTCTGGCTACAGGCTTGGTGTATTAGGCCTACATGCTTAAGCGTGGAGAGCGGGAATTTACCTTTCAGAGAAAACTGTTCAAGCTTGAGAATAAAGAACATCTGAGACTTGGAGCAAGTCTACGTGGTGTTAGGCATCTTGAGTCAAGAATCTACGGCTCCGCCAGAGATTTCGGATGTAATCGTTAATACTTCTACAAATAGCATTAATTTGACTTGACATGTCCATAGATGAATCAAATATAACACCCAAGTTCTTAACTTTACCAGATGGTTTAACATAAATGTCACCAAGCCTAAGTTGTATATTAGGCAGATTACTCAATATACGTGGTCCAGCTATAACAATGAACTCGGTTTTGTCTTGACTAAGTTGAAGACTGTTTTGACGCATCCAAGTATTAATTTTAAGAATACAAGTCATAAAGATAAATCATTCAATGCACGTTGGCAATCACCTGGATCTTAGGATCAAAGTGCCAGTAAAGCTGGGTATCATCAGCGTAACAATGAAATTTAATATTACAATCTCTAATGATATCACCAACTGGATGAGTGTACATAATAAAAGCCTTTGGTCCAACAATGGATCCTTGTGGAACAGCATAATCGAGAATATGTTGCCTTGACATGGCATCAAGTTGATGGTCACACGTGTTTTTCGATCCCTGAGATACGTTTTGGACCAGTGCAGAGCATTACCAGAAACCCCAAATCGATGTTCAAATCTATTTATAAGGATACTGTGGTCAATGATATCGAACGCTGCACTCAAACCAAGCAAAACAAGCAGTACAACCTTATTCTCATCAAGCGATTGCAGAATATTATTTTTGACCTGCAACAGACCTATTTCTGTTGAATGTTGAGCTGTGTAGGCCGACTGAAATTTCTCGCCGAGGTCATGATCACTTACATGCTGTATTACTTGACATGAGGCAGCCTTCTCTATGATCTTGGCCAGGAACTTCATATTCGCCATAGGCCGATCACTTTTCAAAGCATTTGGATCCATGGTGGCTTTCTTTATTATGGGTGTTACCTCAGATGTTTTAAGGGTTTCGGGGCACGACTTATTAGATAAACATTCTTGGTAATTTTAGATCTTTCGGCAGCCTTTGACACCATTTGCCATAACATTCTTCTTTCGCGTTTAGCATTAATTGGTGTCAAAGGTTTGGCACTCAAATGGATATTATCATACTTATCATGTAGAAACCAAGCTGTCTGTATTGGAAATACTGTGTCATTACCGATTGATCTCCATTTTGGGGTACTGCAAGGCTCAGTGCTGGGCCCTCTATTTTTTGTAATATATTCTTCACAGGTCATAAACATTGCCTTAAACACAACCTAAATGTGCATACTTATGCTGATGATACTCAATTGTATTTGTCTTTCAACGTTAGCAAACCAAATGATGAAGATTTTGCCCGCCATCGTATTTACCTCTGTATCTCGGATATTAGAACATGGATGTTCCATAACAAACAAATTAAAATTAAACGATGATAAAACTGAACTGCTTATTGTGTCTTCAAAAAATTCTCATAATAAAATCCAAAATGATACAATTAAAAATTATTGGTCCTTCAACCATCACTTCTTCAACAAATGTACAGAATCTAGGAATTCAGTTTGATTCTACAATGTCATTTTATAATCACGTTAAGAAAATCTGTCAGTCATCTCTCATTGATTAGTCTACATCCTGTCGTAATGTAAGTGACAAAACTAGACCCCCTAGCTGACAAGGCTGAAGAGAGAAAACTTATTTCTATAGCTTTCTATGGCGATATTTCGTCATTTTACCATTTTTACGGGTGCGCGTACTGTAGAGATTAATCTAAAGATTTAGGAATTTAGAGAAATATGGGGCTAGTTAGAGAACTAACTTTCATTCACGTTATTGATTCCGTTTTATGTTAGTGGAAGATCAAACAGCTTGGTTCATTGGAAGTATGAAAACAAACCGTTTTTCTCCTATTATCCACCTGGGTTTTTAAGCTGTGAATATAACGGTGTACTCACAAATAAGTAAATAGGTAAAAAAAGGGGGATTGAAAAGTAGAAATCCTAGAAAATTGGGTGGTTCTGACCATCAAATATTTTATTTTGTAATTTAAAAGACATTATAAAAGTATACAAAAACAACACTTTCATAATAAATTGCATAGCAATCAGATATATTATCGAGGGGTAAATTCCTGACTGCTCCACGGAAGGGTATTGACACTGAAGACCAAAAAGGAGTCAAATTACTCTTAAAAGTGTGTCTTATGAGGAGTCACATTAGCTCTCATAAGAGTCAACGTAACTCCTCATGAGTGTCAACGTGAGGAGTGACTCTCATGGGGAGTCAGGTTGACTCTCATGAGGGTCATGGGATGTTGGACTCTAAAAAGTAGAGGAAACTCTTTTTTGGAGTCATATCAACTCTTCAAAAGAGTTGAAGTGACTCTTCATGGGGGGAGTCATGATATTTGACCAGAAAACTATTTTTGGAAAAGAAACTTTTGAAGATCTGTGGAAGTTCATTTAGAGAATACCTAAACATAAGGACACCAACTTCAAGTCTATAAGTATCATAGACATTCAGGAAGCATGACACAGGCCTGAAGGTGTTTCAAGTGCTACTGGGGAAGAGAGGTCGGATGACAACTTGTTAGGTACCAATGACGCTTCAACATCAAAGCCAAATGGAAGTGTTGGAGTTGATGGCACTGGGGACAATGAAGTCAAACGTAAGAAGACAATTTTGAAGATTGGCAAATGGAATGTCAGAGCAATGAATCACGGGAAACTGGGTCATATTCAAGGAAACTGGGCACCTCTTCTTGGCCGTAACTTCAGTAACCAACATGTTTAGTGCCCATTCATGCCGCAGTTTTATGACATTTTAATGGAAAGTCGTATCTGCATCTCTGCGAGCTATGATTACTTTCGCCACAATTACGACATTTACTCGTGTTGCGATTCTGATACTGGGACTTGTAACTATTATTTGGACGCGTGCGGTGAAATCGGCCTAACATAGGACGCTGGTTCCTGTTTCAAAAGTTCCGATTACCGTAACGGTTTTGGTTTCCATAGTTCCCATCATACACCTGTGATTTCCTATGAGTAACCGTTTTCCATTCAGGATTGGGTCTTTTTATGTCAGAGTTATTTTGTCGATGACAGCTTTACAGTTAAAGTGAAGAATCGTTTCAGGGTCCTGTTTGAAGATGATCCGGAGGAGTCCACTCCTGAAGATCTGTGGCAAGAAATAAAAAAGTGCAGTTGAGGAATCTGCCAAAAAGACACTTCCTAAGAGAAAAGGAATAAAAACCGTGGCTTTCAGATGAAGTCTTCACATTAGCAGATCAAAGGAGGATGGTGACAAAAAGATGACTAGACAAGGCTAATCATCGCCAGGAGTATTGTGATATGAACTGGAGGATACAAAATCAGATTAGGAAAGATAAAACTGATTTCATTAAGCAGAAGTGTGCTGATGTGGAAAGGAACAGCATAACAAAGGTGAGGTAGTACAAGCAGTCAAAAGACTCCGGAATGGGAAATCTCCAGGAAAAGATAACATCCAGGCTGAGTGGAAAGGAAAATGACACAGAGGGAAATGCAGTCATCCACAGACTTTGCAAATAAGATTTTGAGAAGCAAGGAATGGCCGGAAGATTGGAACGGGGCAGTGTTTCTACCTCTACCAAAGAAAGGAGATACAAGGGAGTGTGCCAATAACCGTACCATTTCACTCATTTGGCATGCTAGCAAGGTACTGCTCCACATCATCGCAGAAAGAATCAGGAAACGTCTAGAAAATGAGCTACCGCCAGAGCAAGCAGGATTTAGGAAAAAAAGAGGAACTAGAAATCAAATTGGAAACCTGAGGAATCTAGTGGAGAAAAACACGGAATTCCAGCAGCCTTTTAATATTTCTCTGCTTCATACACTACTCTAAGGCATTTGATTACGTCCAACATGGAAAGATGTGGTGGGCTTCTCGACACATATATATATATATAGTGAACCTAATAGTGAACCTAGTCCCTATATAGTGGACAAGAAGCAACTGTGAGGACAGAGTCAGGAAATACTGATTGGTTTACCATTGGCCAAATAGTCTGCCAGGGATACATTTTGTCACCGTACTTATTTAATATATATGCTGAGTACATCATGCGGAATGCACTTGATGGTTTCTCTGGTGAAGTGTCAATAGGAGGTCGACAGCTAAACAATCTTAGGTACGCTGACGATACCACTCTTATCGCAAGAACAGCCCCTGAACTCCAACACTTATCGTCAGAGTAAAGAGCACAAGTGAAGAGTACGGACTGTTCCTTAATGTGAAGAAAACAAAGTTCATAATTTATGGTGGCAGTTCAAACCAACCATTGAGGGCAGATGGAGAGGATATAGAGGTGGTTAATACTTTCAACTTTCTTGGATCAGTCATTGTGGATGAGGGAGGCAGCTCCCATGAAATCAGAAGACGTTTGGCAATGGCTAGGAGAGCTGCTTTTGGACTTGCTGACATCTGCACTAAAAACATTATTTCGTCAAACGTGGTGGAAAAGTCGTCAAACAGGGGTTATTAATTAGTCATGCAAGTGAATTTACCCTTATTCGTCAAACGAAAACAAATGCAGGACAAACTATTTTTGTAACTGTACGAATTACACATCTATGAAGGACGAGTCTGAACGATTGACAAATGTACTTTTCGTTAATTGACAAATGCACATTATCA
>JXSR01S009014.1:92178-104875 GCA_000969725.1 Ophiothrix spiculata
TCTACCATGAAAACATTTTAAAAATAAAGCTTCATAATGCCACCATTTTGCATCTTGTTTAATTAAGGTCAATTTCTTCGTAAACTGTGTCTTTGTTGATTTTAATATTATTGCTGGAGGGACTATTTGTTCCTATTATTGTTATCCTTGTGAATGACCATTATTTGCTGTTTGGATCAGCTTTTTTAATCATCCCGCATAATTGTATGTTCACTCTTATGCTTTACAATATTTTTTCCTGTATAGCAATACTACATGGCTATATTATGGCCGTTTTAATTCACTGTATTTGAGCCACTTTTAAAAATGTTACACATATTTTGACCGTTTCCGGTGTAACGAAACCGTCTGTGGTTTTCATGACACTTACAGAAATCTAGACAAGATATTAATATGATTGTTGCACCATGTGTAAAGGATATGCTTAACTATATTTTTGCCAGATTTTAAGTAGCTACCTTTATTAGAACAAAAGTTATGATACAACAGGTAGAACTTTTTGAATGACCCTCGTATATAGACTGCAACAAAGACGGCGATACCAAATTTGCCAGGGAGAATAATCGGAATGCGCTGATATTTGCCGTGCAAATTGGTCATATTTGGTACTCAATGACGGTCCCATGGACATTTTCAGCGAAAACTGGATCTGACTTGGTCACAAACAACGCATTTTTTTTTCACATTTAGAATGTATTTTTTCAAAAACAAAGTTCATTCATTGAAAATATATACTTCAAGGACCTCATTTTTTACGATATCTAAAGATCGACCTCCCGACCATTTTCACTCACTTTCAACTTCAGACGGCCGTAGCTCAAAATCGGCCTCCTTGCCGACAACTTGTACCTTTTGGCTCATTCTCAGATAAAGCGTGCAACTTTGCCGTTTTGGTGTCGCTCATGTTCGTGTTACTAGTTTAGCGTTGTTAAGCCTATTACAAATAATTTGAGTGATCTAGTTAATACATTAAAGTCACATCAGTAACATGTGTGAAGCTAAACATTTTAGCATGCCAGGAAAGTAGATAACGATTAATCTGAAAATGCAAAATCGTTACTTTTCCCCATGTCGCCAGCCATACTTTTTACGTTTTATGTGGCCCCGTTCCTAAAATATTCGGGCATTTCAAACGCAATGCATATTTTTTAATAGCCCGTAATAGGTATTAGTAATGACATATAAAGTTTAATTATATTAAGTATTTAATATGACATAATAGCTTTTTAAATCATGTCGCCAATATTGCAAACAGATACGAACCAAATTCTAAAATCGATAACAAAGTGTGAAAATCAATATGTTGATGGATGATTCCGCATTAGATTTATCAAGTAAACTTCAGTCTTGAATAACATATATGTTATATAGAATAATATATTTACAGTAATGATTTACAAGGATATTAATATCAAAAAAACCCTATGTGACTGTCACGTCGCAACAGATACGAACCACACATTTTGTCGCCTTTTCGCAAAACGCGGTACACTATGAGCAAAATAATACACCACAGTGTAGTATGTGTAGAGCTTCTAATTTAGTGTAAAGATCAAGTTTGTAAGAAAACTAATTTTCTCAATAATGAATATTTAAAAAAAGATTCCAACAGATACGAACCAACAGATACGAACATTAGGTATAGGGAATACAATGGTTAAAAATCAAGTATTTTTAAAACATATCCCATGCACTTTTTCTTCTTCAGAAGCCATAAGAGTTTATGATTTTGTATGTTTTTCATGAGTTGTTAGTAGTCGAAATTTCAACATTTCTCTAACCAAAGTTGCACGGTTTATCGGAGAATGAGCCTTTTGATGTAACGCGTCACATATACGTACATTGTGCATCAAATGTTGTCACAACTTTTCAATAATTGTATGAAACGTCATAAATTTGGTATGATTTTGAAGATAATGTATTAGCCTATAACATCAATTGAAAATATTAGCCAAATAAAGGTATTAATTAACTCTAATTAACGATTACCAGGAAGGAGTAAGGTATGGACGAAGTGAATGAGATGAAACGCAAATGGGCCTCACCTCGAAAAGGATGACCATATGATGAATTCTGTGACGACATCCAGTTCCGGTGTTTCTACTTGGATCTTGGATGATGTGATCATAAACGTAATTAAGATTATAAGCGCCCCCCCCCCGTTGTTTTCGGTTTGAGGGCCTCGTCTGAATGCCATGTATCGCAACTGGTAAAGAAAGAGACATTTTTGCACCATAATGTACATAAGGATGAGGGACTATTATGACAAAAATAATTGATATATGTGCTTCCCTTCTGGGTAAACTTTAAAACTTTTGATACCCATAATAAAGGTGCAATTCATGATCCACTTTTCATCCTCAAAGTCACGTCCTTAAAAAAGTGAGTGTTTTAGCTAGTAAGAATCCTTGACTGGTATATGTTATAATCCCAAAGCCATTCTTTCAAATGTGCTTGTATATTTGAGAAAAGTGTGAAAACGTGTCATTTTCTAATTATTGTCGGAGCCCCGACAGTAATTACAACACAGTAGCCTATGGAGATTTACAAAACACTGAAAAGCTTGTAACTTGCAAACGAATTGTCGGAATCAAGTGAAAATTTTAGTACCGGTATACATTTACGTTGTACTCTTCTTTGTATTTAGCTATAAAAGGGGCAAGGGTGTTGTCACATCAGAATCATGAATTGCACCTTTAAAGGAGCATGATCCGATTGCTTCAACTTTTTTTTCAAACTTTTTGAGATTGGTACCAAAATATTGCTCAAATTTTTCTCATAACCCATGATTTAATTGTATGACGTTTCGAGCTCCAAACGTGAGTACCACGATGAATCTTTCAAAGACTTCTAGACATTCCTTTAATTTTTCAATTTTTTTAATTAATACTGCGGACATTTAAAAAAAAATCTTCCGAATTAACACTATTTTGGATTTGATCTGCAATTTAATTTGATGGTGTCTTATATCTCCGGCTAACAGTGACTGATTGTAACCAAACTTTGATGAAGGGACCAGAGCCATCTGCCATTTATTGCAAACGCCAATATTTCCGCGCTCAGTAATTTTCGCACTTAGCCAATTTTGGACTATTTCGCGCGTTTTTAATATCGCGCACATGAACATGGCCCGAGTACAGGATTTCTTTGTAACAAATACACATTATTTTTGCGGTACATTTATTTTTGCGCCAATCCCATTTTGCGCGAAAAGCGCGAAAATAAATGTAGCGCGAAAAAATATCACTTCTACAGTATGTCACTTAACCCCTGACTCCACAAACGTCACGTAGTGGTCACTTGGTCAAAAACTTGATTTTCATGAAAAAAGTTTCAACTTGACTACGTTAAAAGGTATGGTTGTGAAATATGAGGACATGAATCGTCCGAAACGTCTGAAAATCAGATGAAAAAATAATATTTGGGGTCATATGAGGTCAAATTGAAATTGTTCGTCTCTGACCAACGATCAAAAGTGTTAATAATGACCAAGTCGTCCGACACTTACTTGGGGGTCAAAGGTCAAAAGAAAGGTCTGTGGAAAGATCAAGTTATCAACTTTAACTGTGTTTCTTGGAACAGGAATCAAAAGTATCCACAGTGACCCCGTCCCTTGACCTTTCCTAGGAGGGGCAAAGGTCAAAAGAAAGGGCAAATTTATTTATCGCCTATATATAAATTTGAGACTGTTTTTTCATGTCGACGTGTCGCAATAATTTGTTGTCGACGTCGACATAATGTCGACATAAACTTGATATCAAAGAGTTGGTGCTGGAAAAAACAAAACTTTTTGAATAAGCGCAATGAACCGTTGTAGACGTAGACTTATACTAGATGAACTAGTTCTTTCTGCGTACGGCAATATGGATGATATAAAATTCATATTTTAAAACTTTTTAGTTGTAAACCATCGTAATAAGTTTTAAAACGGTTGTAAATTACGAGCAACTAATAAACATTAAATTATTAATGTAACACTTTAAGCTTAACTGCTGATTAACAGCTATAAATTGACAATTAAAAGTAAGTTTTTATAAAATTTTACTTGCCCAGTTTTGTCCACAAGTGAGATTTCATGTCGACATGTCGAGATATGCGTTATGTCAACATTTATGTCGACATAAGGCATGTCGACAAAAACCTTAGTAAATAATAGAATTTCCAACGGACATGCCACTAAGTAAACAGTTACCGTAATCCAGACGCGAAAGCACTAAAGATCGTACAGCATGTGCACACGTTTCACGATCAATACAACTACGTTTTCTTGCTATGTGTCTTAGGTGAAAATCACTTTGCGACACAATAATGACACGTGTGTGTCATTTTCAGACATGGATCAAGAATAAAGCCCCAAGTTCCTGATGGATTTTGATGGCTCTATCTGGGCCCCACCGATCATCAAAGTGCCACATTGGACCAAGTTGGTCTGATTTTGTGATAAAAGGATAAAGAACTCGGTTTTGGAATCGGTTAAACATAGCTTGTTTTTCAACATCCATGATTTTACCTCTGTAATACAGTTTGTCAATCTGGCTTGCGCATGCAAGTTCCCTATCACCAAGACACCTTCGGATTACATAGAGCTGGGTATCATTAGCATATGATATGGAATATTGAAACGCCTGAAAATGTCAGTTACAGGTTTCGAATAGGCAGTGAAAATTGGTGGACCTGCTACAGATCACTGTGGGACACCATATTTCAAAGGATGGGAACGCAAGTAACTCTGCTGCTTCTGTCTTTGAGATATGAGTTGAACCAGTTTAGTGCACAGCCACCGATACCATGATATTCCGTATAAAGTATTCTAACAGGAATGGCATAGTCTATCATGGTAGCGAAGCCTGCAGACTTATCGAGCAATACCAACAAAACAGCTTTACTACGTCTTATTTCCTGTGCCATGTCATTTTAATACGCAGCAAGGCCGTCTCCGTGCTGAGTGTCCACGAATGATTTATATATTTGATTTTTTTTAATGATCCAGTGGGTAAGATTTTGGTCAAATCTGGTTTATTTTTATGTTAAGCATGTCTTTAGGTCTCTAAAGAATTTTGGATTTTCAAATCGCAAGTTCCTGTGGAAAGTTATAGAGATTTTTCTAAACAGTGCATATCTTACGAATTGTAAAATTGTAGTAAGAGAAATTGTTAAACTTAAAAAGGAAAAACTGACAATACTGAAGCCCTCTTTTACTTTTCTAAAGTTAAAACATAAAATGCAATTTAGGTTTTATTGATTGACTGTGATGGATATAAAGGCTGTCCTTAAGAAATAACAATTTGGGTTAAGGATGGGTTAGTATTATGGGTAGCAATTAAAAATTAGGACCAGTATTTGTCAACGTGCGGAAGTATGTTGACATACTCAGCAGAACTGTGGTTCCTCAACTTGTCGCCAATATGGTGTCCTGCTCCATACCTAAATAAGACTATATCTCTATTTTGTGTAGGAACAATTTCAGTCTCCAAGGTAATGCTTTAGATTATAGAAAATTACAAAACCAAAGAAAGAAGATTTGAAATTGGTCAAGTTGTATTCATTAAACTTTACAAACATTAGTAAGTGTGCATATTTATTATACCTGCATATTATTTGTACAGAT
The DNA here is from genome assembly GCA_000969725.1 of Ophiothrix spiculata. Taxonomy (NCBI): domain Eukaryota; kingdom Metazoa; phylum Echinodermata; class Ophiuroidea; order Amphilepidida; family Ophiotrichidae; genus Ophiothrix; species Ophiothrix spiculata. The sequence goes on from JXSR01S009014.1 coordinate 97,787, forward strand.
CAAAACCACGTTTGCCTAGATTTTCAATTACGTCATCGCACAAAGTAATGAAGCATGATATTTTGATGAAACCTGTGGAAAACATGGAAGACTTATCAACTAATGTAGAAAAGTTGTTGGTTTTATGAAAAATTATGATTTAGCATTTTTTCTGATTTTTTGAAACCGGGTATAAACCATTCATGTTTACTCTGTATAGGCAGACTTCTCATTGAGATTTTCAGTATATAGGTGATCATTGGATCTTGCTACAGCAGGATATTCAAGGATCTTACCAAGGGTAGGTAGGTTGGAAACGGGGCGGTATGTTTTTAAAACATCTGGATTTATGTTCGATTTTTTGATGAGGGGTGAGATCACAGCTTCTCTGAGAGAGGCAGGAAATTTACCAGACTTAAATGAGTTATTAACAACAAAAACAATAGAAGAGGCAATGATATCAATACACTCCTTCAGCAACCATGTTGGAATAGGGTCAAGCGAACTTGTTTAGTTTGGAATTTTGAGGATGATTTTGCGAACTTCTGTCTCATCAACATTGGTAAACATTTCCAAAGTATACTTTTGCACGTATTGCATAAGCCAGATGATCTTTTGATAATAATTCTTTACAAATTCAAGTTGATTGAGGTACAATAAATGTCTGAAAAATTTTCTTGAACTTGGGTCCCAAGTTTGCTGATCCACCCTGTACAACGAAATCGATATTAATCAAAAAATATCTCGTGATACGGGAAATATGAAGAACTGCTTCTTTAATTACCTTAATGTTATTATTTGCATTTTTTCTGTAAAAATACCTACAGACTTGACATTATATATGGAATATATTTTTTCTGTTGGTTTCCATCTTTAAAGGCTCTGTCAGACATCACCGTATAGAGCAAAACGTACGAATAACGTACAAAGGTTTCACATATTGAACGTATGTTAAACGGACCACCACAATATGAATAACGAATTAAAGGTATACATATCGGACAGACCGTATGGATAACGTATTGAACGTACTTGTAACGAGTACATGACGAACAACAATGCATAAAGCAGAACAATAGTGGGATAAAGTACGTTATGCGTACGTTTTGCTCTATACGGTGATGTGTGACAGAGCCTTAACCAACCCGCCATATCTCGGTATTTACCAATTTTTGAGAGGTATGCTTTCTAATGTATGTAACTACACTTATAAACTTCAACCCAAGGATACTTTAAAGCTGACTGAAGTGACACAGAGACAATGGGAAACTCGAAGGTACAAATAAATCAGAAAATTAGGCCCAAAGCTGTGCACAGCAATATTAAACCAAAGAAAATGAATTTGCCATATTTTCTTTCATACGTTACCTTGGGATGTGAAACTCTACAGGGTTGATTAACACAATGTTAGTGATAATTTCTGATTAATTAATATTTCTTCTGTTCTCATTGAGAAGCGGACAATGTCATGACTCTAAATGGCATGCTTTCCATTTGTTATTGGAGAGTTCTTTGGTGTATCTCAGCATAAATACCAAACACAGCCCCACAATTTAATATGCTGTTAATTCAACGTGTTTTTTAACCCAGATGTTCTCATAAGAAATATCCGACAACATACTGATTTCCATGAAAGTCCAGATTCTACGAGCACGACGGAGGCGAAAGTTGTTATAGTGGAGCATAAAATTGTTTCCGAAGATGCCTCTAGCCAATGACATTATCAAGGCTTCTAGAATGCATCTTTACTGGTGCTGATGGAAGTTGCCTTCAAAGGTGATCAGGGCCGATTTTCCACCTGCATATAAAGCATTCAGAAGGCAATGTGACCTTCTTCAAGATACATTGTTTTTAGCATGCTCGCTTCGGTATAACCCTCCTATGTACATCTGTGGCCCTGATGCGTCCATCTTGGCAGTATATTTCAAAGCTACTCAAAGCTCTGAAGACAACGTTATCTCAGTGATTGGACACGAAATAAAAAAATGATCTGTGGCCCAGTCAAAGAGTCGCTGGGAAAGGTGTTTGGTCAAGATATTTTATCCAGGGTTTCCCAAGCATGATCGACACTTTGAATAAAGTGAGAGTTTACAAATGTTTTTAAAACGAGCTTGTTTTATGAAAGATCATGGTGTTGGACACTTGCCCTGTTTGGTAAGACCTTCAGATATGAACTCTATTGAGGACTTCTCGGCTGAAGTAACACATCGATGAACAACAAGTTGCATCAAACCACCATGTACAGGAGTAACTTTAGGCTGTGCTTGATACTTGGGCTGAGATACCTGTCCGAACTCTCCATTCACGAGTGGAATGTCCGCATGGAGAGTACACGCACCGTACGCTTCTTATGGATGATATAGCAAACAGAGTTTAATCCTAATTTATAACCAACAATATGTAAAACAACCTTGTTGAATTTCAAGCGTCTCTAGGTAAAGCATTAAATAAACTACTGCAAATTTAATTTCCTTAATTGCGTATAATGGTGCACGAGTTTGGACCCAGATTTTAGAAGTGTTTGTACTTTCAAGTTTCCCATTATCTCTGTGTCACCTAGGTATGCTCCTAAAGGGTCATAATTTAAAGTTGACATGGTTATCTACAAATATGAAGACTTACATATTCCTGGAGGTTTCATATTCCGAGATATGGCGGATTATTTTGGATAGAAATAAACAGAAAAAATATATTCCATATTTTATGTCAAGCCTGTAAACTGTATGGACAACGTATTGAACTAACAAATTTTGGTATCGTTTTAACCCTTGTCTTACCAAGGGGGGGGGGGGGGGGGGGGGTTACCACCACCCCTAACGGATGATTCCCTGTCGCATAAAAACGCAAACGAATATGACCTAGGGGTTTTAGGTAGTTGTAAGTTCATCCTTTGCGGTCATTTTAGCGAAAAAAATTTGTAGGTACCACCTTCAGGGGGGTCAGGGTACCTCGTCAAAGTCGGAAGGTAGGGGGGTGGTTGCCACCTGAGAAAATTTTAAGTCACCATTTTGAAAAATATCTGCATGGTATTCACCTACAACTTACAGAAAATATTAGAAACACCATTTCCCTTCTTTATAAGCAAAAAACCCGACAAAATTCCGATATTGGTGGCCATTTTTGCCCAAAATCGTGATTTTTCCGACTCGGAAGTACTTATGACGTCATAATTACGTAACGCCTTGGCCGATTTTCATGATTTTGGTATCAAAGGATAAAGGAGACCCTACCCTATACTATGGTATAAAGCAAAGCAACTTTTAGCACTCCAATTTCAATTTCATAGGGGTGGTGGTAACCACCCCCCTGTTAGTAACAAACGTTACAAAATATACGTTGGTAAGACAAGGGTTAAAGATAATTTTTTTATTCTTTAAAACCAATTAAGAATAATATTCAAATAAAGGTAATTATCAACTCTAATCACACATTACCAGATTGGAGTTAGATATGGATCAGGTGAGTGAGATGTACGCAAATCAGTTGCTTGAAAAACACGACCTTACATTATCGCCTTTATCCTATTTTCATGTCCTATTTTCACGTGCAGATTACAACTCACATTTTGAAGATAATACTGGTGTGTAACCTACGCAAAAGAACGGATACAATTAACATGATCAGTCATCATTTTATCTCTCAGCCTGCATTCAAGATAGTGTACTTGCTTCTTTACTTTGTACTGATTCATTGCGTCCTTTGTGCTTCAGTTGCTGCAGGTGAGTGTTCATTTGAATAATCTTAGAATGTAAAACGGGCGAATATTTTGAGTTTTAGAGCGTTATAAATCACTTAAAATTTCCAACCTCCTTATATCATTCGGGGGGGGGGGGGTCTATATGGACCGAACATTTGTTTTTTGCGCTGACGCGAAGTAGGTTTTATCGCCCTTTTATGTATTTGTCTAACTTGACCATACTGTTCACCTGGTGGCAAAAATTCGACCCACCCCTTCCAATGCTAATAAGCATAAATAAGCATTTTCGATGGCGCTCTTCAAATTTTTTTTTGCCCATAAATTCGTAACCGAACAATTTTTTTTAAATTTTTATTTCAGGAATGTATTTGTACTTACATACTGCAGATATGAGCCAAATTTTATTGAAAAAAAACCATTTGGAAGTGAGTTTTCACATTTTTGGCGGGAAAATGTTGACGCGACACGGAACATTTTGTTTTGGCCGCCATTTTGTAACAGTGTGTCCAATTTTTAATTTTGTTTCTTTGTTTTAGTTCCTTTGAAGTACTTTACCTGTGATCAGAGTTTTAACGTGAAATTCCTTCGGAAAAGTGCTTTTTCGGTGTTCGATCCATATGGACCGACCACTAATGGGCATGTGGAGGACCTTGACGACTTAAGTGTTAAACATTTTAAAGAGCTACTGTATTTTTATATCATGCGTTGTCTTCAAATTGAAAAAAAAATCCTTGATATGAAGATTTACAAAAATGCGTCAGCTCACACAGTGCACAAAGTTTTTGCAAGGACTACTTGAAATAAAATTTTAACACATCTAACAAGGAGCCTATGTTCGATCAAGTAAATCTGTAAATGCATTTTTAATACTTTTAAGAATTAGTGGTTAACATTTAATAGTGACTGTATTATTACTTAAAATTTTCCATCAAAGCTAAACAAGGAGAAAACAGAACAGTGCAGCTTGATAGAGTGCAGCTTGTTCAAAACAAGGCGGCACGTTTAGTATGCGGGGCGTAGGCTGCGATCACATAGAAGTATACGCTATACGGTACGTTATTCGATAGCTATATTTTATACAGACATGACGAGCTATACGTTTTTATTTTCGAATAGTGCCTTCATATGTGACCCGGTAGCATCAAATTCACGTGTTCGATTGAATCTATACGCGTGCCCATGTGAAATCGTGCACTGTATACCCAAATAGTATAGTTCTATGTGATCACAGCCTAAGAGACGTGAACACATCTCTCTATACCTTGCTGATCTGCATTGCTACCTGTTCGTCAACGAATAAATTTCAAGTTACTTAGTTATATATACCAGACTTTAACTTGTCTGTTCCACGCGCCGTCCTCGCGTACCAGTACGCGCTAGTTTCCGCATGCGCATATACTCTGAGTAGTGTTTTGAAGCTAAGAATTGCCATATTTTAATATTTTTCTTGAAAACCAAGTCGGTGACTCCCAATGTTTATTTTGTATTATTTGGAAGAACATACTTGTACGCAACTTTTGTGAAAAAATTAACAAAAATCCTCGGGCAGATTTTTTGAATGCCACTTTTGCCATTTTCCCTGTACTAATTTCCCCCCAAAACCTCAAAAAATGCTGTTCAAACCGACTTTCATGCAAATACGAGTCCGGTGACCCCCAATTGTTATGTTAAAAATCGGTTGTACATCGATAAAATATCATTCATGTCGATTTTTACTAGATATTTTCGGGCGGATCTGTCATAGACCAGACACCTTAAATAGGACTTCCCCCCAATATCTAAAAACGATGTGAAGAAAACATGGAAAGAAATTAAAGGTATTATTGGAAAAGATCATAAACAATCATCACAAACAAAATTTATAGATAATATTGGCAAAGTAATAACAGATTATCGTGATTAAAATTTGATAGTGACTGAATCAATTTAATGAGTTTTTCGTAAACGTAAGGCCGAAACTTGCCCCTGAGATTCAACATTCTGGATAACATTATTGTGATTATCTCGGTGATATGAGGTCTAGTTGTATGTATGAAACCGATTGTCGATTCATAAAAAGAACGACACATTTGTTTTCTCTAATTGTCGTCCGGTGTAGCTTTTACCATGGTTCTCTAAGATCCTTTAAAGACTTGTGTTTAATAGATATGTAGATTATATTAGTACTTACGAAATCCTTAATGAACAGCAATTTGGTTTCCGCCGGAAACATTCAACTTACATGGCCATTGCACAACTAGTGGATAAAGTAAAATGAAACCTCCATTGGAATATTCTTAGATTTATTGAAAGCATTCGATACCATAGATCACAAAATACTTCTACATAAACTTGAACATTACGGATTTCGTGGAGTCGTTCTTGACTGGTTTAAGAATTATCCAAGCAATAGAAAGCAATTTTTTTTTACAATGAATGTAATTCGGATCAAATGGATATTTTATGTGGTGTACCACAATGTTCTATATTAGGCTGTATTAGTATATTGACTATGATGATTATATACAAACATTGCGTGATTAATATATATTATTATGCTTATCAAGATTATTAAGAAACAGCATTATTTTTTTGATCTTAGGTTTTCACTGAAACAATGCGAACAACCAAATTTATTCAAAGATATTTAATTAGAACATTTCCTAGAGTTTTTTTTTGTTTTTTGTATAAGTTCCATTAATTTTAAACCTAGTGATATACTAACTGCCTTTGATCTGAAATAAAACAAAAGAGAATTAAAATTTAATAGTGACTGAATCCATTTAATGAGTAGTTCGTAAACGTAAGACAGAAACTTATTATATTATAATATTATACAATATATGTTAGGTGCAATGCCAATTATATAAAAAGAACATGATTTATTTTGTTAGATTGAGATTTGAAAACTAACCAGCTTCATCTCAGTGCTTGTAGATTACATAAGAAGCGATCCTAAATATAATAAGTGATAACTGTGACGATAGCAGTTATCACAATTTAAAACTATCGAAGGTGCTTCTTTTCTGTGTTGTCTTAATTTGTTGTATGCTGCCCACTGGTGGTGTTTTTATGTTATTAACAAGGCAATAACGCAAAAGTCATGCGCCAACCAGGGAAGGTCAAAGTAAGGGACTGGATAGGTTTCAAAAATAAATAATGAGAAAAGCAAATTTACCTAGATAAAGGAATACACTAATTATCACGTTATTAACGATAGTCATAATAATTCATACGGAGGAATATTGATATAAAACATTTGTCTAACACATGTATGAAGTTCAAGTTCTGACAAAAACAGATTAATGAGAACAAGCAGATTTAAAAATAAATTCTTGACCAAATTGTTTTCACTCATTGTCACCAAGTCTAAAATTCAAATGCAGCTCGAAAATTACATTGTTTACTTCCAAAATTTAACTAAATTATCCCAA
>JXSR01S009017.1:0-13504 GCA_000969725.1 Ophiothrix spiculata
CTAAGCTAATTGTTACTGACCGTCGCTAAATTATATGATTAAAAACAATATGACTTGGCCTGTTTTCAAGAGAACTTAATGAAATTTGATGACGATACGCTTTCGCCTTGAAATTGACATTTTTTTTATTCTGGTCATATCAAATTAAAAACAAAATCAGTCTTTTTTATGAAAAATAACCGCATCATTAACAGATTTTTGTCTGTTTGTTTTTCGTTAAATTCAGGCGTCTTATCGACGAAATTAATACCTTAGGCTAACATATTTGAAGTGTTTGTGTTAATATTTAAAACAATAGGTTTCGTATTCCGTCGTATTATTCAACGACCAACCTACAGATTAAGATTTGTTTCTATACTTTCCTAGCAATTACGACAACGCCCTATTGTACGGAATGCGCTGAAGAAACGCCGGCGTTATCATTCGATATGATCTGCCTAGCTCACCCAAAGCCCAACCCTTATCTCTACCAGCATAGCCACCCGCTCGTTTCGGCGACAAATTTACCAGACATTACGCTTTGTGGCTTCCTTTGCGCTGGACTTCTACTGGTTTAGTTACATTTAAATATGATTTTTAACATAATACGCAACGTAAGTATTGAGAATATAGCACAAGAAAGTGATGAATCTTATGATAATGAATTTGTTATTATTCCTTTACTCGGGTAATCGGGTTTTCACAGAATTTATACCAAAATTGCTAAACCTCCCTGTTTAGACTTGGGTAAAACTTTATTATTGTATTTGCCTGATTTTAAGACAATCGACGATGGATGGCGTTGTTTATAATTATTGTATAGGCTTAGCAATCAAGAGTTCTCAAGTTTTGTAATTCTTCCAGGGTGACTGCATTCAATATTTAATTTTAGAAGCACCCCATCAATCCAAATTATCTTAAAAATGAGGGCGCTAAACCTCGTGCAACAACTAGTTACAGCATAATTTGTGGAATTATCTAACACTATACTGCAAGATCAACAGATGGCGGTATGACCACTTAGACAATAATAACTGCGCACCATCTTTTTTGAGGTCATTGTTTAAAATCGGAGGTGTTTGTTTTGGGCCGAGGTACTTTTCTGAGGGAGCGTAGCTCCCGAAGAAAAGTACCGAGGCACAAAACAAACACCAACGATTTTAAACAATGACCGAATTAAAAGATGGTGCAAAGTTATTATTGTCATTAATAACCGTAATTTTATCTTTAAAATCCTTACTGATTTTGACCAAAAACGGGTGAAAATCATAGTTTTATTTAGTTTGTTTCCTTGCCATCTGCTAAAATATCGATCGGTCTAAGCACTGCGTCCGCGTTGCGTTTAGTTAAACGCGACATCCGCGATATCATTGCGTGCGTGTAATGCTGCGTTTAAAGCATACGCGCTACGCGGGTCATTAACAGAAGTCATTGTTACCTGATAATGACCGCGCAGTAGCTTGCGTAAAAGTAGAAATAATCTTACTAGATTGGATCGCGCTATTACGCAGGTTATTAATGAGCTTTTAACGGCACCCGATGAATTAGAAGATTCAAACCATTTCAATACCAGGAGAAGAGAAAGGACAACACTTCATCTAATTCAACATTATAGTTTAGTTCCGATTTCATAAAACTTTTAAAAACTAGAATTACACCTTTGACAATAATTAATAACCTGCGTAATAGCGCGATCCAATCTAGTAAGATTATTTCTACTTTTACGCAAGCTACTGCGCGGTCATTATCAGGTAACAATGACTTCTGTTAATGACCCGCGTAGCGCGTATGCTTTAAACGCAGCATTACACGCACGCAATGATATCGCGGATGTCGCGTTTAACTAAACGCAACGCGGACGCAGTGCTTAGACCGATCGATATTTTAGCAGATGGCAAGGAAACAAACTAAATAAAACTATGATTTTCACCCGTTTTTGGTCAAAATCAGTAAGGATTTTAAAGATAAAATTACGGTTATTAATGACAATAATAACTTTGCACCATCTTTTAATTCGGTCATTGTTTAAAATCGTTGGTGTTTGTTTTGTGCCCCGGTACTTTTCTTCGGGAGCTACGCTCCCTCAGAAAAGTACCTCGGCCCAAAACAAACACCTCCGATTTTAAACAATGACCTCAAAAAAGATGGTGCGCAGTTATTATTGTCTAATTATGGTCCAAGCTGGATTAAATTTGAACACTGAAAGCTCAAAAATCATTGTTCATTGATACATAAACTTGTAGTGATTTTCCAAAGTATCTGGAAATCAATAGAGGGCAGTATATTACTCATAATCACGGTGTCACAGTTGATTTATATCATCTATTTATTTGAAAATGTCTGAATCAATCAATCAATCAATCAATCAATGATACACAGTACTTGCATGAAATGCATACCCAATGAAGGAGTCTATTTGTACAGGGGACCAACGGCTTTATGTGACTTCTGAACCATGGAGCAAGTAGACTAAGTTTCTTGCCCAAGGAAACAAGGAGACGAAAAAATGCCCGGCCCGGTTTTCATATAAATCTCTCAGAAATCTTTGTGTGAGATAAATTAAATTGGTGTATTGATGTCTAATGAGTGATAAAAGCATTCAGACTGGTGAAGCAACAAACAGCTTTATGGGACTTCTGAACCACAAGGCAATCAGTTAAGATCTAACCTCCAAAAAAGTTTCTTAGAAAAGTAATGCTGCTTTCATACTTATTATCGCTTTGCTGCTTTGTAGCTCTGTCGCTTGGTTCGTTTCACACTTTTGAAGCTTTGCAGTTTTGTCGCTTTGCAGATTTGCCGCTTCATGTCGCTCTGAAAGTTGAATTCATTCATTTCAACTCGAAAAATCTTGTCATGCGACAAAATTTTGCTAATATCGATTTATATCTCAGCGACATGTACCTTTGCCACTACTACAACCGGAAATGGCAAGTTTTTCAAAAAAAAATGTCACGCAGGGACAAAGCTGCAAAACTACACGAGTATGAAAGCAAAGCATAAATACAGAAAGCGACAACAGGGACTCCAACTTAACCCAGGACCTCGTTTCATGAAACTTAATTTGTAAAATCTTGGGAAAGTGACCTCTAAACAGATGCATGAGGCAGGACAGAGGAGGGTGGTCGTGGCAACTGTTACTGGTTTCCGGCCGGTATACGGTATCGTAGTCGATCCACGGTGACGTCATGTCGTATACCGCCTCTGGCGTGAAGCCGTTGGGATTCGTGGAAAAATACTACTTCCGGGATGATCACTAAAATTATTTTCGTAATCGGTAAAAAAATATGATAACATATATAAAAAGTGGGGTTCACGCGTGAACCCAAGCGGTTTTGGAATGACATAATTATGTTGATTACTATAAGAACACTTTTGTATTTTTTTGAGCAAAGGTAAAAATATGATCTTTGGAAATTTTTTCCTCAAATACGTGAGTCACGTGACCCAATAGAAATACACGTAAATCGTACCCTAAATTTGCGTTTTAGAAATCCCTCGTCCCTAAATCTAGTGGATGCTATTTATGGTGTCCGCCACCGCCTGAGGCAGGATAAAAGTCCAACATCTTGACTTTGCTTTAAACTTACCTTCCTGCTGTAACCTGAATCCTGTTACAATTAATCATCATAATCATTTTATTGGTACTTGTTTTCTTTAGCAGCATGTTGCCAAGCATAGAACGTTTTACATTCTCCAGGGGCCCCTTGTCTGAAGACTTATCAAAAGACCAGCTCCATGTCTGCAAATAACATGTCTTTTACTGTAATTCCAGTCGAACTCATGATCCTTCTCACAGGAAATAGCCGAAATCAAACTTCAGACAGAGGATGGCGCTGTTTTGCTCGTCATTTCAGACTATCCTGTCACTTTGCTCTGTGCACTATGCAAAGCTGATTTCAGAGGGTTTGTTTACTCTGATTCAATAGACATAACTTTAACATTTTCAAATACATGATCTGGACCATGACCATATTGATTACCTGTTGTAATCTGACCTGCCGTTGCGACCAAAACTTAACGGTAATTGAGTGATTTATCAGCTTGCTTATTTGTCGTGCTAATTACAAGCAAAAAGTCCATACTTGCAAGGTTGAGCTTGCAAACTCAGAATTTTAACGTCATTTTGACATCATTGTGAAGTTGGGCACACTAAAGTCGGTGTCACAATTCTTCACATGATGTAAATAAACATCCAGAGTGCAGGGCCAATTGTTTACGACCACAAACGGTACCCTGCAACTCATAGAAAGACACTCTGAAACTAGCATTACTGTATATCTGTCCAACAAGTAAAAACGCAGTATGTGCATTGCATATATATTGTAAGTTACTTCCTTTTCCCTATGAGAAATCCTGCACAAATGAGCTGACGATCAATTCTCTTTCATGACTTAGGGCAGAATCTATTATATCAGTGAAACTGAATGCTAATAAGATGTATCTGCTATACTTTATAGATGCACATACTGCGTTTTTACTTGCATTTACCAACTGACATACCTTTACTGGGCCTATGCTTTTGTTTCGCCCTCCTGGCATTCCATCTTCCCTGATAGCTGAAAATGTCAAAAGGTGAAATGAAAAAAATGAAATACTCAAATTCTAGTTAATAGGCCTAAGTGGACATTCCTATAAATAATTGAAGTTGGTTAAAGGTAAAGAGACGGCCTGTATTTGCTCTGGTTGGGAGAGCCCATCTCTCCTTCGAAGTGATCAGGCCAAACTCCACTATTCATTATATTTGTAGTAAGGGGGTCGCCACACGTCTATAGCTCGCGAGTCTGTTACCTTCCCAGCATAAAAGAATCCCTATTCAGTTCAATCAGAACATTTTGATAATCTGACCCTAAAACTGGAAGTACCCTCCTGATCCTAATGATCTAATATGAACTTGGAAAGGTATTGAGAAACTAAATCATAAATATTTGTGGACCAGAGTTCCCTGTAAGGATTTTAGGCCGATTTGACCAATTTTGACAAAGTTGTTGAAGTGCTTGGTCACAATTATAAACTCAGGCTGAAAATTGTGCCAATTTTACGACTCCTGCGCCAATGGCGCACCATACGGCCTTAGCAGGAACATTGGAGTGTTGTGGACTCTTAATGCAGTGTGACACACTGAATCTATATACGCTTATGCTTTCCTTCTACCGCTGTTCAAGGGCATTTTTTTCATGTAACAGCAATGTGTGTACAACCGAGTCCCGGATAATGCTAAATTGTACATAGGACTTCATCATATAACCTGCACACAGTAATTGGACAATTGATATACAACACCAACCACACTTCAGTGGATCCATAGAACCCCAAGATACCAAAGCATTTGGACACAATATTGCCATGATCATTGATCATACTAAATGGCAAAATGCAATCTTCTTTTTGCATTCAAAATGTACTTAAGATTATTTTTTCCACACAAGCCAATCTAGTAAATAGTCATCCCTTGCTTTGACAGAAGACAGATTTGTGCCTCTCAATAAATGCTTCACTCAATAATCCACTTTTACATCCCTGAGCATCGGAGTACTCTTGTATTGCAAGGCAAAACTTTGAAATCAAACAAAAGACATCAAAATGTGTAACTCAAGTTACTCAACAATACAAAACCAACCAGCTGTCAGGTAGTACTGCACAATGTCTCCATTCCATTTTTTTTGATAAAGAAATTCATCTTAATTTATTAATCCCTATACTTGGAGGTACAAGCTAGAATTGCCCATTATCACAGTTATGAAATAAAGCACTCCTCAGATAACAGTCGGTTTTGAAGGGGGTTGTTTGTATAGGAAGTTGTTTTCAGCTTTAGGGATGAATTTTGCCCAAAATGCAAAATTACTACATGATATCAATTTAGGAGTAATTTCATCACTAAGGCTAAAGACAACCTCCTGTACAAATGACACACAGGAAGCAATGCATGATGGGAAGCAAAGCATGATGGGAAGCACATGATATCTTCTTTGGGTCACATCTAACTGTTTCACCAAGAGAAGATTGTGTGTATCCCATCATGCATTGCTTCATATGGGATATTTGTGTAGCAAGTCATGTGAGTAGTTAGTGATGGGACATGCCTAAAATGCAAGAGTACATCAATCAACTATGATTTAGGCTTATTTCATCACTAACTACACCCATAAATGATAACTCCCTACACCAGTACTGCCCTACACAAACAATCCGCACAGGGAGTAATGCATGATGGGATATCTTCTCTTTGTTTCACCTACCTTTTCTGTTCATGCCGACTTGAAGACATTTTAATAACCTACAGTACTGACATCGATTTCGCTTCTGCCTTGACATCATACAACACTTATCCCTGAGACATCTATACACCCGTTTATTACACACACTACGTTTGAAGAACCCTTTGCAGCCTTCGCAGGAGACTATCCCATAATGCAACCCTGTCGCCCGGTCGCCACATATTAAACACGTTTTACTTTCGTCGTTTGTTATCGGCGTATGAGCGGCGTATACTTTGGAGGCAGCTGCGGCAAAATCAAAATCTGTTGAAAAAAGAAAACCATAAAATCAAATTAAAATCCCGTTATGACTTAGTTTTGCACGATGTGCACTCATGAAAATAAAAAGCTTCATCATGTTCGCCACTTTTTTCCAAACTACAAACTCCTGTTGGTAGCTACAAGTAAAAATATCTCTATGACTCTCAATATCACCGACTTACCGAAAAATCGCGTCCCAGACAGGGAGTCGACGCTGGATGTTTTATGGGGGAGATTTTTACCTAAAGAAAGCGCGCTCAGTGATATATTATGCGTAACTGCGGGTGCAGATCTACTGACGGTCGGCGGAGCCGGTAAGTTACCAAACATCGTGATAAGATGACGATTTAACAGACACTACTTGAAAAATCTTCATAGATATATAATTAATTCAGCTTCTAACATTCCCTTAACATTTAAAATAAGAAGTCCTAAGACATTCAGACTAATAGAGTACAAAGTTGCATAATTTGATCGTAATAGGAAAACAGGTGACACCTGACGAATATCACGGTAACAGTTAGAAAATTTAGTAATCTAGCGCCCTCTCTAAATATCCACATATCATTTCTGTGGTAGTTTAACAAATTTTATTCCAATTAATTAAATTACAAATGGCATGCTTGTACAAGACAAGTAATAGTGTTTTACATAAACATGATAAAGATGAAACTGTTTCCAATGTTTCAACATTTGAGGGTCATTAGCAGTCATTAGTGACATTTTGCTAAAAGGATTTACTTTTATAGTTATGATTCCCAAGTATAAAATAAATGATAGAAAAAGGCAACCCTTTTGGCAGCCAATGTGAAAGATGCAACTATGATGTAACGAGAGGAAGCAATAGCAACACATTCACTTGTCGTCTGCTTGTTCGATGTAACATTGTCTGCGTGGCCGGGGGTACCCCTCAATTAACAGTCAGGTATGAAATCTGCTTTGCCTTTTGAAGCCGTATGTCACGTACATGGTTAGTAAAATAAGGGGGAAAACGACAACATGGTCTAAACATCTCCATGGATCTGATTATATCGTAGAGGTTAAATGGGTAAATTGTTCAAGATTAATTAAGCGTTATCAATTAAATATATGGTCTACTACTAAAAGAAAGCTGGTTTTGTAGCTTGTTATCAATTTATGAATATGGGACTTTTGATGTGACGACGGGAACTTGTGACCAAAGACCGATCGTGTGTATACTAAACCATGCACTGCAAAAGTTACAATTTACTTTCAAATGTTACAGATTTAGAATATGTTTTGAAGGTGTTTTAGGACCAGTGTTCGTGACGTGTCCTGAATAACAAAACATATTCAAAACACCAAGCTAAAACATAAATCATACACACAATGGAATCTAGAACACTTGCAAAACACTTCGTGAACGGTCTGAACACGTTTGCAGAGTGGAAACGGTGCATTTCAAAAGTGCAGTGCTTAATTTTTATTTAAACCATCTCTGGAAAAGGTGAACAGAAAATGTCATTGAAGATATGCAAAGTCGAATATGTTCACAATAAATCTGAATCATGTGCATGATGAACGTCTAAAATGCGTTCAGAACATGTTAATTGGTAGCAGTTCAACTGTCATTACCTGGGAAGGTAACAGACTCGATGTAAACTTGATTGAGAATCTTGTAGGTGATGTAGCGAATTCAGTTAAATTTGAACGGACAATTGCAGTGTAGTAGCACCCCTGTAAAATCGCTAATGACCAGTCCGTCGATCTTGTCCACAAATAACGCATGTAATAATAAAAGTGACAACATTGTACTGTATAATTAGTGGGCTACCATCCAAGGACACTGCTATGTTTACATCTAACCCACTATACGGGTTTAATTACTCCCATTTAATGTAGTGAACATTAATTAAATTTTCGTTTCTCATCATCTCCTCTGAAATCAAAATTTTACGATCCTTGACCATCAATATTACATAAAAGAGGATTCACGAAATTTTACATCTGGTTGCTAATGAAATTGATGAACCAATAATAATGGTCGCGGTGATTGTATTACACATAGATTAATAAAAGTCCAGATAGGAAACTGGTCTATTTGCACCCTAAAAATTCGGCTAAGTTAGGGATTTGTGCCACGCGGGCGCTATGCCTGGACCGACGCTGCGCGAGTGCGTATTGACGAAGCTCTGCGCTCTGTCTCACGCTACTTTTATTTGACTACAACGCAATACGCATCTTATAATTTACCGCCAAATCGTGCGTTAGCAAGGAACGACGCTTAGCTGGAACACCTTGTTTAGCCGCATTCTCAGTCAAATTACCATTCAGTTGCCAGAGTACGATATAGAGGGTTTGCACGACGCGATACGCACCATACACGCAGACCGTTTCGACGCCATCTAGGTGGAGCGCGGACTAGTTTGTATGTGAACAAGATATCAAAATCGGCTGTAACTCGTGATTGACTTCAAATTATGACTTGAAAATTAAACTAAATAAATGTACTGTATATTCTTGTCATCATTAGTTGTGATCTGGTGTTGATATTGCGAAAAGACTGTAATGTGACGGGACTTTTTGTTTACCAATGTCAAAAATGTATAAAATATTTGCGAAAACTTGCAGAGGTAGGTATGGGATGTATGTCTTTAATACCCTTTTGCGATACAAATCGCTCAGGAAAGAGACCGGTATACTATAGGACCTATACCGTATAGATTTCCACACATTATCGCAAAATTATTTAATAATATCCAGGAATGAACTTGTAGTACGATTCCAAAAAAACCGTGAAAACGCACCTATTATATGAATGTTGTGCATTTGGGTGTTCATGTGAAAAAGCGCGTTTTCCCAAGGCTGCTACTACTAAACTTCTACGACAAACAAATATTCCCTTTCACATGGCCATTAAAACATGAATGTTTTAAAACGATGTCGTCTGCGACTGACAAATCACATTAATTAAATAATTACATGAATAATTATTTCTGTCATTGTCTAGTCTATGTAAGGCCGGCGAGCTCAACAGAATCTACTGTCTATTTATTTGAATATTGATTTTTGAATCAAGACCTGTATATTTTTAGCTTCAGTTTAACTGTGTCAATACATTCGAATATAGATTTGTCGGGTGAGATTCTTCCGTGGTTCTGAAAATAGAAATTATATCAAAAAGGCAAAGATGCGACCTTTGAAAGTATTGTACAGATTTACAGTATAACACCCGTCTCCCCTTTGAAGGCAGCCATCACCATGCATATTGAGGGGATCGCCATATATCCAGCGAGTCTGTTACCTTCAAGAGAATGAGCACTGAGGACACGGGTCTTCAACATTGGCGTAGCTAGGGTTTTACCGTATATAGGGTGTTGAACTGACGTTAAAGAAAAGTAAAGTTGACAATCTGATAAATGAGAACTCAATTTCCAAAATACCGAAAAGGATCCAGCCCCCTAAAGGACTTGCTCATTAGAATTGACTAAAATGCCGCCGCCTATTGATATTGTTTCTGTACCTGCCAGCCCCTAGGAATTGTGCGGTATCAGCTATATTTTGAGGAAATTAATTTCAAAATAAAATTCCTAAATAAATAAAAAGAAGAACATGGTGTTATTCACAAGATGACACAACCAAATTGACGAGTTAATTCATATTCAAATACACGAACAAAGTTGTCTGGGTTTAAGCATGGATCATGACACAAGAAGAAAGCAAAATATTTCCACGATTAGAGTCTTTTTCAACAGCCACGTCCTTGGGCACTATAAAAGAATTGAAACATATTCAATAATACCTGGGAGATGTAATTGTTGTTGTTGGAAAATGAATATGTCTGAAACTATTTCAAGTTTCTGATGATGGCCATAATTTTGACCAAAATAGAAGACCTAGAACTTATTACTAAATACCCGCTCACTCCTCTGAACGTATTTGGAAGATGTTCTTTAAGTTGTCCTATTAAATTCTAATTTACCCAAGCATCAGTTCAAATCAAATAGGCCTATAGATTTAGCAATCAATTCACTTACATGTATTATGCTGAACTCTTCTATTTGAAACTACAGTGAGCAAATGACACAGGGCCATGGACTAAACTAAATATAGATAATAAAGACACACTGGTTCAAGTTAAATTTATTTTCAAACAATTAATGTTGGTTTTGACCATGTAACTGACCATAATTATACCAACGTCACACAAGGAAATAACAAACATTCTATTATGTATTTTGTCTGTCCATAACGGGGGAGGGGTGCTTCAATTTTTAACTAATAGGAACCGTGACACCTGTATAAAGGTTCTCGATATAAAACAGTGGGTTTTTGTTTTAACTTGCGCCAACGCGACGAATTTTGACCAAGATAAAGTTCGTGCGTCAAAATCACAAGCTGAGCTGAAAATTGGTCAAGTAGAGTAGAAAAACGCATAGGCCTATTTCTTGCCCATTTTTAGAAACTTGTTGAGCTGATTTTCCCGGCTCCTGTGCCAATGACAAGCCTTTTTTGCAGGGACACTCCCATAATTGGGCCAAAATAAAATCTCAGTTGGGATATATAGGCCCAACACTAATCCAATCTGTCAACCAATCGGAAGGGTTTAGGGTAAGGCTTAGGGTATGTTTAGGGTTAGGGTCGGGTGATAGGGTTAGGGTCGGTCATGCTTGGGGGTCAGGTTTTTGATGGGATAGGCCCACTTTTACCGGAATGCGTGACAGAGTATACGGTCGAAATTTAGCACTATGACCGGTGCTATATACCCAATGATACATTTTGCTCCGAAAGTGCGGTTTTTCATAGATAAGAGAAGGTCCACCGTCAGGTTCAACCGAAAATTATGGCCACTTGCCATCAAGCTGTACCATTGTATACTGCTGTAATCCGTTAATCAGAGAAATTATCTCCACAAGGTTGACAGAGAAGTTCAAAAACATTTTACCTAATAGGCCAAATGTGCTCGAGATGCAGTGGCACTAAAAGGTTCCAAGGTGCATGGTCCATCCAGATGGACCTCGCAAGCGAACGCGCTCACTTGTGAAGTCCATCTATTATAGATGGACTAAAGATAACACCGATCCGGGCACCGCGCACACGAAAAAAATACCGGCGCACAAACAAAATCGTGCTTCTGTTCGTATTCGGGGGTTATAAAGGGAGTGGACACTTAAATCAACAATCATCACTCCCGCCTCTAAATACCACGGCTTCCCCCGTGATAATGACGGCCAACTCCATGTGCGTTGCCGATGACCTTGTCGTGTTTGCATTGTTACGTAATCTCTCATCTCTATCGCCGGACATGATATCAAGTACTTGATGATAATAATGTAGAAATCTAATGGCGGTAAAGACCTTGAATTTATACAATGTCTGGTTCAAACCGGGAAGGCGTATCAGCAACACAAGATGGTGGAAACCCAAATCTATCTTCCACTGGTATCACTAAAACCCAAAACCTATCCGTTTCTGTATTTGGTCTATGATTTGGTATACACTGAATTTAAAGGGGCAATTCATGATCCACTTTTCACCCTCAAGGTCACCTCTATCAAAATTGATCCTCAGCTGGTATATGTTACGATCCCCAAACCATTCTTTCGTAGGTGCTTGCGTTTTTGAGAAAAGTGAGAAAATGTGTCATTTTTTAATTATTGTCGAGGCCCCGACAGTAATTACAACACAGTAGCCTATGAGGATTTTCAAAATGCTGAAAAGCTTGTAACTAGGAAACGAGTGGTCGGAATCAAGTGAAATTTTCAGTAGATATCTATAGTGTACTCTTTTTTTATTTAGCTAGAAAACAGGCGAGGTTTTTATCACATCAAAATCATGAATTGCACCTTTAAAGGCCGATGCACGAGAGGATTTCTTTTTTAGGGATGAAAACCCTAAACCCAATCATATTCATAAACATTTAAAAAAATCAAAACCTGAAAAGGTACACTGTTGTTGTTGGTTTTTTTTTTGAGCACACAGAAAACTTTTTTGTCCCTAAGAGGATCTAGCAATTTTTCACTCTAGTCGGAGTACTACAGTAAAACATACTAAGGGGCGCACCATTTGAGCCTCAGGGGGGGATGGAGGTTTTTTGAAGAAAAAAAAATCTTGACCCAAAGATGAGTAAGAAAAAAACAACTTTACCCAACTACTTCTCAAGGTAAAGAAAAACATAAACCTATCCGTTTCTGTATTTGGTATACACTGAATTTAAAGGCCGATGCACGAGAGGGTTTCTTTTTTAGGGATAAAAACCCTAAACCCAATCATATTCATAAACATCAAAAAAAATCAAAACCTGGAAAGGTACACTGTTGTTGTTGTTGGGTTTTTTGAGCACACAGAAAACTTTTTTGTCCCTCACGAGGATCTAGCTATTTTTCACTCTAGTCAGAATACTAGCCCTCTTGAGTGTCATCTGAGGGATCATTTTTCTGTGTGAGGTCTATGTCATGAACCAATATACAACGGGTATTTAAAAATAGTGAAATGGGTCGAAATGGATCGGAAATTTCGGACCAAGTGTACTTTAGGTCCCATCCAGAAGTTTAGGATTAGGGTTTAGAGTTAGTGTTAGGTTTAAATCAGGGTAAGGGTTATAAGGGTGTAGGGTGAAGGGTTAGTTTTAGGGTTAGGGTATAATTTTTGATGGGACCTAAAGTATACTTTTTCCGAAATTTCAAACTTTTCCGATCCATTTTGACCCATGTCAATCCTTACCCTACACCCTAACCCTAAATTAAACCTAATCCTAACACTAAATTAAACCTAACCCTAAAACACTTGGTCCGAAATTTTCGATCCATTTCGACCATTTCGGAAATTTGAAATTTCCGATCCATTTCGAACCCATTTTGACCCGTTTCTGGCCCACTTCGACCCAATTTCACTATTATACAGGGTGTCCAAAAATTAACTACCCATTTTTAAATGCTTATATCTTTTAAACCAGGATTCGCATGGCAACTATAGACATATGTATTGATAGAGGAAACTTGTATAATTCTATTGGTACCAAACATTATGCAATCAGTAAACTTCTAAGA
>JXSR01S009018.1:2860-15217 GCA_000969725.1 Ophiothrix spiculata
GCCCATAAAATGACACAATAATGTACGATTATACCGCTAATTAATAACTAAAACCCGCGCCACGTGTTTTAGAGTCATTATAGTTGGTGGCTTTTTGTTGGTGCAGTGATTTCTCACGCGGGCAATCTCATTAGAGGCTAAATTCTGCATTTAAGTTGGAATTTATAGGGCTTTAATTCACATGAGTTGATTGTGATTGTGCAACTGAAATAAGTTGACGAAAAGTCATGGTTTGGGGGGATATTTTTAGAACCATAATTTTCGACGGAATCTGTAGTCACAACTATCCGCATCAAAAATATACCTAAAACAATATATAATTTAGTATTAATTATTGATATCTTATGTAAGCCGTTGTTTATTTTTAAATAAAATGCATTTTATAATGACGTCATACATCGTTAATTTTCTTTCAAACATTCAAAACAATGTGTAATGATTAATATTGCGAGCGTCAATGGTTATGACTTTAATGTGAACTTTGCAATGGGTATGAGATGGAAAGCACTTCCACCCAAAATGGCCAATCTCCCTAGAAAAAATACATTTTTTGTACAACATTCCTGAGGTGCACATTTGGAACATTATTTAGGTACAATTCTAATATAATTTTAGTACGATTCTAGTACAAATTTTTGTACTAGAATTATTGTACTATATATAGACAAATCGGGAATGTCGTACTAGAATTGTAGTCGATTTTTACCAGTGCTAGCAGACAGAGCAAGACACTGATTGGCATTAAAAATAAGATCATTTTGCTGCAGATTTTAATGAGTTGCGCCTAAATCAGAAATATTTTAGTAAGATTTGTAAGATTTAGTAAGATTCTCGTGTGTTGTATACAGCACTTTCTAAACACATGTGCATTTTTGGATTTTTCAAACATCAAAGTTAATTATCTTATTTTCAATTCGAAAACATACTAATGAAATTCATAAGAATTGTTGAGCATTTGGTACGTATGCAATCTTGACATTGACTCCGAAGAAACGTGAGTTTGTCCTTTTTAAGGACTATTGTTTCGTATAAACCTTGTAATCACTTCTAATCAAGCTTTAAACAATGCTTAGGACGCAATTAAATCAAAAGATTGAAAACTTGACTAAAATCAGCCTTTCGTCATTTCCGTACAATCTTGGCCAAAATACTTGGAACAGTCTGATTATAATAAGGGTGCCGAGTGTATTTGATTTCTCTAACGCATATGTCCCACGTAGAAGAAGAAGTCGGCCGACTAATACAAATTATGGCACCCCGGCATGAAAAAACCGCACGAGTTTTAACCACCCAGTGGCGTAACCAGAGGGTGGGGGCAGGGGTGGGAACCCCCCCCCCCGAAAAGATGTCTGCCCCCGCTCGCCCCACTCCAAATGAAATCAAGAAAATTAATATCAATATATACATATAGTACATTTATAAATCTTACAACTAGAAAACAGTGTTGATTATAGACAAAGGTTTTTTGTTATTCAATTTGTAGATTTTTAAAAATCTTAATACTAGAAAACAGTGTTGATTAGACCAAAGTTTTTTGTTATTCAATTTTTAGATTTTTTAAAATCTTGTGATTAGAAAACAGTATTGATTAGACCAATGGTTTTTGTTATTCAATTAATTATTCAATGCCGTTTAAGTTATAACAATATATTATATGCCTAGACCGTTTTAAAAATATTTTGTTTAGACCAGCAAGTCGGACACTTTTCCATAATCCGTGTACACACAAAACATTAAACTTGAGCATGCTTATGACTTTGGTTATAATTCTTATAGGATTAGTGATCCTCCCAAATTATGTTAGGATACAAAGGTGTATTTTGCTTTTTAAATATAACTCAGTAAACACATGCATGGTATATAGCACAAATAAGTCGACAAGTCATGCAAGTAGTGAACAAGTAGACATTTTGTCAAAAAATGCAAAATTTTCATTTACTATTGGCCGTATTACCTGTAATAAATGATTTAAATAAAGGTTATTTAGTTTATATAAGATTATTCTGTGGTTCTTAAGAATTTACAACCATTGAAAAACTGATCCCATGTTCAAGTTTGTGATGTTTGTAACCATCCCAAAATGTGGCCCTTCACAGAGAAAAAATTGGCAAATATACATCCCTATACCAACTGTTTGGCAAATTAAAAAACACCGTATAGGTCACACACTGTTGCCAAATCGCATTTACCTAACACATAGCTGTTGAACTTACGTTTCTGCCCAAATAGTTTTGCCAAACATTTGAGCAGGGATGTATACCCAACAGTTTCTGTTTTGCCCAACGTTGGTATAGGGATGCATACTTAATCAACGTTGGGCGAAATCACCTCTAAATCGACCAATTTTCTTGCAGTGTTTTATGTTTGCCAACTTTGCTTTGCATGGATCCCGATATCAGATAGCTTCTTCCATTCGTACTGAATAATGCGCATTTCGAGATAGCAACTACAGCAGCAAGTCAATAGTAATCATTATCCGTTTTCTTTCAACTTTCCGAAAATTCTGGAAGTGTGTTTTTCTCTTTTCGACAGTTCCTATAGAAAGAAAACTCTTCACTCGTCTATATAGTGTAAAGTTCATGTGAATGAAGACCCCTTTGTGTCCTCTTTATAAAATCCTTTCGTCTGAAAGTTTCTGACAAGTACCTTTGATGGTTCTTTAATGGTTCTTTGTCATTTTGTAGAACCTTTAAAAATGTAAATAGGCCATCAAGGCCTAATTTACTTGCAGTCTTCACATAATCCGCAAATGCAGGGAAGAAAAGACAAAGTTAGTCCTCTAAGGTATTTACATATGTTTTTCTTCATTAAAAACATTCTTTTTCTGGTTTACAAGAACCTTTGAGGGTTCTCTGTCTTTGTTCAAAAAAGGGTTCTTGAAGCTGAAGGAACCATTTTTGGGTAAAGAACCCTTTCTGAACCTTTTTTAGTTCCACATTTTTTTCTTTTTATGTCTGTATAATGTTGATCAATTGGGTGTTGGATTCCGATACATTTTAGAAATGAAAAGGGCACAAATTTCAACAAATTTTAACCCTTATCAATTCTACAATGCATCCCAGAATACATCAGTATTCAGTATTATAATCCATTTAGGATGAGATAAAACTTTTACTAAAAACATTATTCTTTAACGAAAAAAGTATACAAATAAATTTTGGAGCATCATATTTCAAAATAGATTCTATAAGAGTTATTAAAGTAAAACTTTAATATAGTCCCTATGGCTATAACGAGCGAATAAACATAGGAGACAAACTAAACGTGAATGATTCATTCATATATTTATGAGAATGATAGGAGATGATTTGTGAACTTTGCCCATGCAAAGTCCCTCACGGCAGGCAGGACGATAGCATGCGACTGCAACAGGGCCATGCGTGTTTGATCTGTTAACAATATTCATGTTAACATCATGTCGAATACAATTATCGTGTTTATGCAGTTTGTCATTTTATAAAATGACTTAATATGTAAGATTATGAGTGCCAAAGATAGTATTTGGGCGTGTTTTTAAAATTACTGATGCCAATGTTTAAGATAACATTGAACAACGTGAAAATGAACACATCTTTTCGATAAAACTGAATTGAGAATCGTGCTATCCATCGGTATTTAAAGTAAATACATGTGGACAATGATATTATCTGCAGTAGATATAATTGGTATAGATAGTATAAAGTGTTATCTGAAGATAAAATGTTGCTATTTGTAGAAGATAACATATTAAGGTAAAAGTAGTCGGTTGTTTGATGAATATATGTCGGGTTTTTTTGTAGTAAAACACACATTCACATGTATATACGAAGTATGTTGCTAACTGCAATAAATAATAACAGATGTTGATAAAGTAAACTGACACTGAAGATAGTAGATTTTCAAAGTCAGGGCACTTCGTTATAAGTTTTGGGTCTTTCCATTCATGCTAAGTAACCAATAGAACTCACAGGGCGGCCGAGAAAGGCCATAAATGGACAACATTATGGTATTCGTAATCTATATAATTGGGCGCTAAAGCTTTCAATGCATTGGTGATACTACAAAAAACACATTTTGCATTATTCCTTCATGATTATAAATCATATCATATTTATTAAATTACATTACCTTTAACCATTTTGAACATTTAAATGCCCATTTTATTGTAAATTTATATTTTAGTGATGATGAAATAAATAAAGAAAAGGTAAAGCACACAAAACACGCGAAATTTTCGTTTGGTATTTTGTATTCGAATCACACTACATATCAATCGTTTTCAAGACATTGAAACATAGGCCTACAAAATACTCTTCAGATTAGCTGCAATGCATGCAGGGATAGCATTTATTGCTGAGATGATTCTTGTCCTTATCTATATAGTCAGAAATATGCTCTACCTATGTTGTATGCAAAATGTGTCCTGACTTTAAAAAAAACCTACTATAGTTATCTGTGGTAGATGGTTTTACATGTAGTAGAAAAAGTGGACGGACGATTCAAGTAAAGTGTTATCCGAGGAAGTACATGTTGTATATCTGTGGTAGATAATGAATGAGGATGAAACAGAGGGTTATTGGATATTGTTAATCTACAGTAGATGATGTTGATGATGTTTTAGGGCGAAAGTAGTGTGATGACTGCTGAAAGTATTAAAGTAGATAATTGGTGTGGGTGGAGTAGACAAGGGCCGGACTTCCCTCTTGAGCCTGGAAAAGTATACAGCTCTATTTATACGGATTAACAGAGGGAGGGAAAGTCTACATGACAATAACTATGTATTACATGATCTACTTTTGATAGTTATATGTACAGTAGATAACTACGATGCAATAAATGGCTATTCTACCAACATTTGTCACTTGGTTCAGATAAATGAATGTCTTAAAAGAACTGTAGGCCTAAAGCAGAAGTATCCAAATCTATCTGCATCTACATTGTAGGCCTATAACAAAAATGTAAAGTGTTGTTGTTGTTGTTGTTTTTGTTGTTGATAATGATGATGATGATTATAGAGAGTGTTATATGGTGTAAGTTGTTATCTACAGTAGATAACACATATGGATAGAGTATTGAGTATTGATCACTGTATTCAGTAGATAATCGATGTATCATGTGTATAGGCTGAGGAAGACTGAGGACGTGTTGATTTTAATTCGGTGGAAGTAGTGTGGTAGTACATGTGAATCATTGTATGACATACAGATATGGGTAAAGCACTGGAATATTTAATAAACTAGTGTGCTATTATAGTCTTAACAGTAGAGACCAATGTAAAGTGTTGTGCTAGCTATCCTGTTTAACAATGTAACATTCTAGACAATAGGTTATAGATGAAAAATAATCAGGTTTCATTATTACTCTCAAAAGTATATCCATCAGATGATGTGAAATTTATTAGACTTGGTTTAGGTAGAAATCAGATACCAAACGCAAATTTTTAACGTAGGCCTACAGATATAGTAAACGACAGAAAGTTTAAAATTGACAACGTTATATACGATAGTGCGTCAAACAGTAGAAAATGCATTTTAAGTTAAGGTGCAAGTCTATACGAAGAACGGGTTTTCTAATTTTGCTTTCAGTGATCAAAAATGAGGAAAATAATAATAATAATTTATTCTCTAACCAGCATAAACAATTGTAACCGAAGAAGATTAGGATAGGGTCGTTTATGTTTTGATTAGTATAGTGACGTCGATTATAAAAAACTTTGGATTGGTTTTATACCAATTTAAATGACATGTGAAAGATAATTCACTAATTGAATAAAAACTACAATCTATATTACCAAAGATTAATTTAACAGATTGAACTTCAATCAAAAGTTAATGCATATCAATTTAGAGTAAAATAATATCAATCTACGATTAGATTGTAAATGAAACTTTGAGTATACAACATTTGTGAATTTAAACAAATTTGATGATTATATAATGTAAAACAAAACTAGTGGTGCAAAACAAAGGTAATGATTATATAAAAGAAAGTGTAAAATAGTTGGCAAATTGTTACTATAAACGCAAACAAATTCCTTTATACACATGCAGGTCACATGCAAGCAAACAAGTAAAAGGTGCCAGTGATGAAAAATATATATAAATTAACAGATAATGGTCCTAAATATAACAAAGAGAATTGAAGTAACAAATACTTGTTCTGGACAAAAAATGCATTTATGCGCTGAATATAAGAAAATTCTAATGTGACATAGCAAACAAGATTGCAATAATGCCCGACTATTGACAAAATGACCAACTTTTAGGACCCATATTTATGAAGCACGGCTATCTCTAATTTGCTACTGAAAATTCACTAAACCTTTTAAGTGGACAGTGGGTTTATATCCGGTAACGGGTCTGTGATTCTTGGATCGAAACAGTTTCAGGTTATTCCGTGTAACACATGGCTCGTAGCTTATGAATAATTCATTACTACAACTTGATTTTAACACATTGGTCAATTTGTTGAACTAATTAAAGATGCACACCTGTTGTTGGGCTAATGCTTATGGGCTATGTTTTGTTTCTTAAATTAATGTTGGAATCAGAATGATGTAGATAATTAAAATATATGCGTTATTGTAAATTAGAAATACATAATTGATTACATCTGTGAGATGTATTGACGATCAGCATGTATTAAGGTAACTGACTGACTGAATCAACAAAACTCATTTGCATAAATATGCATACGAGTCACATTGACAAGATAGTTGAAGGCTTTTTGATTACGAGTGTAGTAATTCAATAAAGAGTGTAATAATTTTAACCATCATTCTTTCTTCCAACAATTAGGTTAGGTAACAGTGTTGCGCATCGATCTTGTTTTTATAATACTGATCAAATGTCGTGGATTAATATTTATTACAAAATATTGGTTAAAGTAAACACAAAAGTGGGCATTGATGATGTCTACTGACCTGAACTCGAGATTCCGTGAGTCCAACTCGCATGGCAATCTCCTCTCTCATAAAAATATCAGGATAATGAGTTTTTGCAAAGTTCCTTTCTAGCTCGTTCAGTTGAGCTGGTGTAAATCTTGTCCGATGCCTCTTCTGTTTCGAATTGTGTTTATCCGCTTCATCATCGGTAAGCGTACCACTTCCATTCCCCGCAAGGCTCGTGTGCACACCGCCGTTACTCGATGCTTCGCTACCTGGGCTCGTTGTTACCGCAGTTTGATGGTGCGTTTGTTGAGGCATTCCGTTAGGTTCACCGTAAGTTAATTTATCAACATCAGTTAATGCATCATGGTCTTCTTTCATACCGACTAGAAGAAAAATTATGATACAATTTGTCAATCAGAAATAGTTAATTTAAGCGTAATGGTCTGGATTAATGAAGCAAAGTCGAGTTGAGTTAAGTCAATTGATTAAAAAATCTCTACACCTATTGAGTGAAGTAACGGTCAATAGACAAGTTTTAATTAAGAGTGGTTTTATTAACCAGGCAAACACTTCGATTTGTTTGGTGTTTTAATAACAGAAAAGCTATCATAACGTTATTAGAGTCTCGATAATTAACTCAAGAGTGAAATGTGGTAACAATGAGACGTTTTTCATAGACAAGTTAAGCAATTAAAAATCAAGCCATGATTACTGAAAAATTGCCCTAGTAATAGACATAAATGAAGCGATACAAATATGAGCATACGGTCAATAATTATTGGTATTAAGCGTGTTTGTTTGTGCAACATGAAGGGTAAAACTGTTGATTAAGATCCATCAGAAGTTGGCTGAGTGTCCATTACTATTTCATAGAATAGTTAATGATGAGAATAAATAGGTCACTTTTAAAATAATATGGTGAATGCGTTCGACGTTCAAAAATGAGAAATGATACGGCGAGTGGCGTCTCATATTTGATATTGTCAGCGCCTAAAAAGATACATCTCTATCGCCTAAGTAAATAAGTCTGTAACGGAATATAAGTATATAGCCAAAACAATTTGCCACTAACTACAAATAAATGAAATCAAAACCAAACACGTAAGACGGCAACAAGTTATGTCCAATATGGTTTCATACCGCCCATAGCGCGCGGGGAGCAAATAAATTAAACTAAGGATGTGATTTTTAATCCGAAACAAGTTAAATTATAGTAATAAATTGTGATGTATTACATTTCGCATACGGGTGATAAAGCGAGCATATCATGTGCACTGCCAAATACAAGTAGTAGATAAATATCTTATATAGAATATGATACGGATGAATAAAAAGAAAATGATGAAAAACTTACTGTGCGTTATAGGAGACGGCATCATCTTGGCATGATTATTATTATTGAGACTTGTATGAACTAAGATTTGATCCGCAGCGGACATGGCTAGCTCCATGCCCCTGTCCATGATAGGTGAATGATGTTGTCCTCGAGTAAATTAGCTAGATCAACTTAACCGAACCAGTATAACAAGACAAACTAATCACAACTCTCACTGTGAGCTCTTTTAATTTACCAAATAAGACAGAAACATGCCTATCATATGATACAGTAGCTAGTATATCAAGCCGTGTAAACCGCCATCAGAACGGAGCGTTTTATTGGCCACTGTAGCGTTGGTTTTCCAGCGCTGAGATTGGTTGGTTCATTAAACTACGTCACACGGTCACAGGCGAAAAAGTATCATTTTGTGGTTTGCAATAGTGTGTATGTGGTATCAAAACAGAACAAAATGACTTCATTAAGTCATATACAATGACCATGACGATTTAATAAGCTTGAGGCCGAAAAATAAATATTTTTGAGAGTAATGATGCAAATTGATGAGACTCACTCTCTTTGTTTGTTGGCCAAACAGACAATATTTTGATCAAAGTTTAACAAGTGTTGTTTGACAGTACCTCGTCATAACAGATTGTTTTCTTTAAAAATCTGCAAATGCAGACCCTTAATTTGAACTTTTTAGAGATATGATATTGTTCTTTTAAGCTTTATTATTCATTGTTTTAGTTGTATGTGTGTTATATCACATTGTAGGAGTATACCGTATATGTATAGTTTCCACCAACTTCAATCAATTGAAGATAGGCTATATCAAAGATCTATAGGGTACACAAAGAATAAGTTAATATTTTAAGTGTATTCTGTATAGAAATGACATATTTTTAACTTTTTCAAATATTAAAATTAAAATGGCAGAATTCTATTATGTTCGAAGTATTTTATAAGCAGTCGACGTAAATAAGAAAACGTGCATCTTTCAGGGGTATTGATGAATGAAAGTGCTATCTTCAGTAAATAGCGGATAAATGCACTATCAGTAGAAGATAGCAAATCAGTTGAGATTACGCGCTTTTAGTTTTAGAGAGTATATGAGTTAGTCTGCGATCGGTAGAGGGGTTGTGGATTAAGAAGTGGGATGTCAGCTGTAGATAGCAGATAAAGTATTGTGTTACTGGCAGACAAAGTAGCTGTAATAATAGAACATGAAGTTAGTTTCCTAACAAAATGAGAAATAAAAAGCATCAGTATTGTGATAAGATGCATATTTTATACGTCTTTTGATTGATTTCAGTGTTTTTGTTTTGACTATTTGACGAGTGTGTTATCATCAGTAGAAAGTAGATGAAGTAGTATGATATCAGCAGTAGATAACAGAATAAAGATTGCGTTATCATTGCGCTGTAGATAGTGGAAGTATAGCTATCAGCTGTAGATAGCAAATGAAGAATAGTGTGCTATCAGCAGTAGATATAGAGTGGATTGAGTAGTGTGCTATCAGAAGAAAAATCAGCGCACTTTCAAGTAAATAGATAAAGTTGTGTGCTATATCAGCAGATAAATAAAAACATAAAGTTGTGTGCTATATCAGCAGATAAATAAAAACTAAATAAGTGTGCTACATGCAAGTATATATTCGATAAGGTAGTAGCTAATAAGCTGTAAATAGCAGATGATAGGTGTGTTATCTGCTCCCAGTAGTAAATAATAGGTGGCACAACAGGGATGGAGGTCTTTGGTCAGGACCAGGAATGCGTGTGATGCGAGCGATCTTCAAACAAGTAGGCCTACTTCATGTTACTATTGGCTTATGTGCCTTTATGAGAATTGTCATTCAAAAGCGTATCAAAAATTTTAAGTGAACTGATCAATTTCAGGGTTGATCATTGTGAATCAGCATGTTAAATTCAAAGTCTTGCCTATATAATAACTTGCACAAAAAAGTAAACAAACAAACACATAAACAAACGATTGGTATTTCGATTTCTTTGCAATGGTTATTTAGATGCTTTTCATATGATTCCAGACTTTGCACTTCACGTGTCGCTTCACCTTGATAACCTCGAAAATTTGGTTTACGTCATTAAGAGCAACAGCACATATGACAATTTGGCACATGCATCAAGATCGCACGCAACATGTTGTTGTTGTGGATATGGTAAACGCAAGTTTGGTCTAAAATTAGTGCACCAACATTGAGAGAGAGAGCACATTTCTTGGTCCTCCATTTTTTGCCATATGAGCAAATGTCTGGGTTTTGTTGTAAATTTTATTTTTTGCCATACAATGCCTAAAACAAAGAAACAAACAAGCATGTACCAAAATATAACTTTGATATATGCATTAAAACATAAAGATAATAATAACTGTTAATCAACAAACCATTATTTTCGATGATATTGTACATTAAGCATTTGCACCTTTAAAACAATAATTGCAGGAACGTTACAAAAAAGTGAAATTAAGTAGCAGATTTAAGTAGTCTGGCGCCAGTAGACTAGAGTTCGTTATTGATAATCAATATTTGTAAAATAGTGCTTGTTCAGATTTAACCTTGGTTGTTAATGTTACATTAATAAATAGGTACAAATCAACATTTATTTGTTATATATAGCTCTTTTGTGATCGAGTTCAAAAACATTGATAGATATGAATATCAACTTTAGCATGTTTAACAAAATATAATGCTCCATCGTTGTGAAATTTCTCATGTATGAAATGAGGTTCTCTATATTCTTTTCTATAATATAAATGGACTCAAATCAGATTCAAATAAAGATATTTAGGTTATCTGATTTTTTGTACTTTTTTATTTTTTTTAAAAATCTATATTAATAATAATACTCCATCATTGTTGTTTTCTTATATATGAAACAAAAGTCCATATGTTTTTCTATATCTAAATTACGTATCAATCCGATTCAAATTAAGCAATTTGGGTCATCTGAATTTTGTACTTTTTATTGGTTTGTTAAATTCTGCTTGAGAGGGACTTTATTGATTGTGAAATAGAATAGTCATTTCTCATTTTTAATATAAAAGAATTATTCATGAAGGTTTTGGTTTATTTAACATTATATGCTTTACTATAGAAGTGAATAAATACCGGTATATATATTTTACTTCGATAAAAGGATCGACCGCGATATTTTGTGCAAGTATCGTGTAGCAAATAGTGTTTACTAAAGCAAAAAAAAAACAATCTTAACACTGTTTTCTCATCTAACATTTGAATCAATTAACATGATTAACTAAACCATAATAAGAGTATACATTTATAGGAGCGAAATTGCATATTGAATGTATCTACATGGTGGCAGTGATGTCAGTTTTTGACAGAAATATGTGACTTTGGCAAATGCACAAAATGCTTTTTTTTTTGCTTTTTTATTTCCAAGATTTTTGAACTCAATTCATTTTAATAATGAGATAGTAATGTTAATTAATAGTAATGGACACTCAATTAGTTAATATTAGATAGACCTTAATTAACTAATTTATTCTTCATGTTGCATACACAAATACGCCCAATACAAATAATTTATTGAACATTTATTCCATATGTTCAGTTTTGTATCGCCTCATTGTAAAACTTACAGCAAACTTGCACAACTATAAAGGAAAATCATTCGTTTTTTCTGTGTTATTGTTTTTCCCTTTTTGCGCCATTTTCGGGGATTTCCATTAAATATGGTACATTTTGCAAATACAGGGTGTCCGAAAACTTCCTTTACAAATTTTAAATCGGAATGAAGATTACATTGCAAACCAAATACATATTCAAAAAGTAGATGCTTGCACAATTTTGGTTATACTTTTTTGTGATGATAACACCACTTTTTCAAAACTTTATAAACGATACAATTAAGTGCAATAATTAAGGGGCAACTTTTTTCGCTCATTCTGACAATATGAACGAACATACCACCATCCCAGCTAATAATGACCAAATATGCATCAAGAACCAACTTTACAACGGTAACAAAAATCTAAAATTTATTCAATACACCTAAACAACTTGCTCTTTTCTTTTTATCTTTCTATATTTTTCATTCTTTTTAAAGAATCATGCAAGCACATAAATCAACAATTAATCAATATAATTACTGAGAAAAAAAATTGTACACATAATAATGATAGTATAAATTGTCCA
>JXSR01S009019.1:20721-45165 GCA_000969725.1 Ophiothrix spiculata
ATTTGGGCCCAGGGGCCCACAAAGGCCTTAGGCCCCTGGGCCTAAGAGTACCAAAAGGCACTACCTCTAGTCATGGGTCACATCTGTACCAAGTTTGGTCTTTGTACCTTTTATAGTTTGGTCGCTAGAGGTGATTTTATAAATATACATTTGGGCCCCTGGGGCCCCAAGTCCTTAGGCCCCTGGGGCTGAGATTACGCAAAGGCACTACCTCTGGTCATGGACTACATGTGTACCAAGTTTGATCCTTGTACCCTTTATAGTTTGGTCCCTAGAGGTGATTTTATACATATACATTTGGGCCCCTGGGCCTAAGACTACCAAAAGGCACTACCTCTAGTCATGGGCCACATATGTACCAAGTTTTGTCCTTGTACCTTTTATAGTTTGGTTGCTAGAGGTGATTTTATAAATATACATTTGGGCCCAAGGCCTTAGGCCCCTGGGCCTAAGACTACCAAAAGGCACTACCTCTAGTAATGGGCCACATGTGTGCCAAGTTTGGTCATTGGGGCCCTTGTAGTTTTGGAGATAGAGGTGATTTTATAAAAAGTCTTACGGAGGAGAAGGAGGAGAAGGAAACGGAGAAAACTACACCAACAGGAAAACAACATCTATGCAATGTTTAGATAACTTAAGTTTATAATATTGATGTCAAATATTTAGAAATTGGATATTGGTGTCAACTGCTCTGACACAAAGGCAAGAGGGAGGATATTCAACTTCGATTTGAGTTGGGATATGACTCAAAGGAAATGATGGCCCATTATTTATTATCATTTGAATAAAAATGAGCAAAATTAGCAAATTTTTAGAAGAGACTTTCACTTTTCATTATTAACTTTCTTAATATCATTTTTATATTGGGGAAAATAAACCATTCAAATACCAAATTTACATAGAAAACAGACCTATTGGCACACCAGAGGGCCTGATGTTGCAACCTATGTTAGATGCATGTCTCCATACCAACACCCCTCCCATCCACACGAACACACAAAATTTAGTATCTGTAAATATGTGTAGAAAAATGCTAGTAGAGAACCGATTACTAGCTGTGTATTATCAGTCTGATTACTTAAATCTTCACAAAATCTACATAATTCTAGCTAAGGCCAAAATAAATATTGTTTGTTTGTCCTCGTCCTCGCCCGACCGACCGTGAAAATTTGGCCCGACCGTGTGCTTTATAATTTTATTTTATTTTCCCAACTCTTACTTGAGGATTTTTCATACAAAAATATACAAATATTCACTGAGAAAGTCTTCAAATCAGAAAATATGATATGAATTGAACTGAACTGTATTTACCAATAAAGAAGACCTCTTAAGAATCAGCAGTATATTGTTCTCGGTGGTTAAGTTTATTTCTTGTTCAATATTTCCATTCTTTAAGTTGAGTTTCAAGCACATTTATTACAAAAATAAAAAAATAAAATTTAAAAAAAAAGCCTACCTACCGACCCTACCTTTTCAGGAGCCGCTATGAACAAACAAACATTTTTTTGGCCTAATTGCACACTAAGCACAATCAATTTCTATACAGCATTTCTAGGAATGTGCCTGTCTCATCCAGAGGTTTATTTCCTACTTATAACTGACACTGAGACAGAAAGCTTGCTATCAAATTCCTATTCATGAACTCAAGTAGCAAGTACTTGCCCGGAAAGATTATGCACCGACTGGATACGCTTGTCATTTCTGAGTAATACCTTTTATGAATTGATCGATTCTGTATGTTAGAGACAAGTTTTAAGATGGTGAGTACAGCAATAGATATGATGTGCCAAAATAAACCTGGCATTTGGTGCACATTTATTATTTTATTAGACACATTTATACATAAATCTTCTATTGAATTTATATTCATGAACTCAAGTGCCTGCTTTAGATATGAGGTGAATATGTCCTTAAGTCATTCCTTTGTAATATCTATCATCAATAGACAGTAAGTGTTAGCTACCAAAGATAGTGTACAGTGAGTAAGGCTTAATGTTTCACACAGATAAATCTGGTTTAATGTGTACTATATCATATACAAACAGGGTTTCAAGAAGGTAGAGGGACCAGAGACCAAATTGTAAACATCAGAAATGTCATTGAGAAGTGCTGGGACCACAAACATCCTCTATATCTATGCTTTATAGATAACAGTAAAGCATTTGATTGTGTCAGCCATCCTCAACTATGGACCATCATGAAGAAGACGGGTTTCCCATGTCACCTCGTTGAATTGATAGCCAGCTTGTACCAGAACCAACAATCTGCAGTAAAAACTAGCGGAGGAGATACAGAATGGTTTGAAATTGGAAGAGGTGTACGCCAGGGATGTATTTTATCGCCGAACCTCTTTAACATATACTCTGAGGACATCATGAGAGAAGCATTGGAAGGATTTGATGGTGGAGTAAAGTTTGGAGGAGCAAAGATCACCAATCTGAGATATGCAGATAACACTACGTTGATTTGCAACAGTAGAGAGGAGCTGCTTGACCTCCTGAAACGCATCAAAGAGGCTAGTGAGAGGAAAGGGCTACTACTGAACACCAAGAAAACCAAGATAATGGTGGTGGACAGAAATAGAACAAGGAGGATTTCATCATTGATGGGCAACAGATAGAGGAAGTTAAGCAGTTTGAGTACCTAGGATCAATGATTAATAACAACGGTGACAGCACAGTGGAGATTAAGCGAAGACTGGCAATTGCTAAGTCGACAGTACAGAATATGCAAAATATCTGGAAGAGTTGTGGAATTTCCATCAGCCTGAAAGTTCGTCTTCTGAATGCTGTAGCTTTCTCAATTACCACCTATGGATGTGAGTTGTGGTCTATGACCAAAAATGACAGGAAAAGGGTCTATGCTTTTGACATGTGGTATTACAGACGTCTTTTGCAAACAACATGGACAGATAAAAGAACTAACTGTTTGTGGTAAAAGATAACTGGTTGCAATATACCAAGTCAATAATTACTAATATTGAAAAATTCATGTTATATATTTTAACTTTCTCCAACAGCTGTAAACTTGAGTTTCAAGATAAAAGGATGACCGGACATACCACTGTTTCACCATTAGCCGTTTCTAAATTGGACTAAGAACCTAAGTGACAAATGTAAAGCAGCCAGTAAGTAAAACCATTATAGCGACACCTTATCTGCCCGATTGGAGTATCTG
Source organism: Ophiothrix spiculata (assembly GCA_000969725.1). NCBI lineage: Eukaryota > Metazoa > Echinodermata > Ophiuroidea > Amphilepidida > Ophiotrichidae > Ophiothrix > Ophiothrix spiculata. The sequence continues at coordinate 23,899 of JXSR01S009019.1, forward strand.
TACTTCACTGTCAGGTTATGAGCTGAACAAGGCAGAAATAACGTCCAGCCTTGTATTCATTTCATGAATTTATAACCGTCAGTCTGTCATTGATTTCTTCTATTTGTACAGATGTGTGTATAAGTTTGCAAGGAAATGTTATTATATTACATTTTGTTAAGGATAAATTAAAGGGTTGTGAAATTAAATACTGATAAATAAAAGAAATCAAATTGACACTCACAGTATCATTTTTATAATCACAAATTTAAAATCTGAACAGCAATTCTTGAAAGGTTAAATTCCCCATTTAAAGTATATAAAAACGCTCAGGTTCCATAGCTTGGAGGTTCAAATGTGGAGAACAATTTTTAAAAACCTTTCCACTCTTGAGATATTCTCAAAATACTTTTTAAATCCTTCTTGTTCAATACTGATACGTTTATAGTCCATGATAATACATAGCTTCAAATCAACCAATAGTCTTTCACACACTCTTATTTTATTGGATTGGCATATCACTTTTAGCTAAAGTAAATATTTAGACTTTAGATCAATATCTGCTGATGCAATCGATGCAACTCTGAAATTCTCTGTAAGGGTTATATTTCTCCAAAATTTGAGCATTTCAAATCATCCCTAATCCTTTTGAGACTATCACTCACTGATGTATGTTCCTCTCTACAAAATTTAAAGACAAACAATAAGGTAAACTGAACCAAACAGTGATGCGTGCCTAATTAAATTTACTTCCAGACCAAATTATTTTGTAATTGATCTTGCTGATCAGGTGGTAGCTCCAACAATCGCTGGCATGTTCATACCATAGTAGTTGAGTAATTTGAACACAATCAAAATTGACGCAAAGTTAATACCGCAAATCACATAAATAACGAGTTAGTGGAAGAAACCCAAGCAGATTATTGTGGAAAAAGTATAAAACCTATAAATCATAGGCTACTTTGCTGTTATTACTGTCAGGGCTCCCAACAATAATTAGAAAATGACACATTTTCTCACTTTTGTCAAAAATAGAATCACATTTTAAAGAATTGTGGTTTGGAGTTTGTAACATAAACCAGTCAAGGATTCTTATTAGCTAAAAAAACTTGATTTTGATAAGAGGTAACTTTGAGGATGAAAAGTGGATCATGAATTGCCCCTTGTTTCACAACATAGAAGTACCAAATATCATCTTCCAATTTTATTTACCTTTCATAGCAATTTTGTATATTTTTTGCAGATGGGATAGACATGCCGTATTCAAGTGGATAATAACAACAGGGCTAAGTATCCATGCACTAACACAGGTGGTAGATATATGTGTGAACACATGTTATAATGTCCAGTGTATGGCAATGACAGTCAGGTCTTCTTTGATTTCAACACACACATTAGTAAGAATTGTTAACTTTAGCTGGCCCAGTGGACACTGCAATCCTTCTGGGATGTGGAGCTATGAATTAACACTGGTGGTAGAAATACGTGTGAACACAATGTCCAGTGTATGGCAATGACAGTCAGGTCTGTTTTGATTTCAACACACATATTACTAAGAAGTGTTAACTTTAGCTGCCCAGTGGACACTGCAATCCTTCTGGGATGTGGAGCTATGAACTAACACTGGTGGTAGAAATACGTGTGAACACAATGTCCAGTGTATGGCAATGACAGTCAGGTCTGTTTTGATTTCAACACACACATTACTAAGAAGTGTTAACTTTAGCTGCCCAGTGGACACTGCAATCCTTCTGGGATACGAGCTCTGCATATTTCAGACCAAGTCGTGGCTGCTACCATGGTGTGTGTCTTGAATATAAACATGACGATCATGCCAATCAATGTTTGTGTGACTGACCATCAAAGGTCTGTTTTTAAAATCACAAATGTCAAAGAAAATCTAGGCCAGAATAACAAATCTAGAAATCTGAACTGAAAATCTGTTTCCGTTTAATCGTTTTATGTAAACAGTATATATTGATGAAAAGATATGCCCATATCTGTAACACAATTATAGACATTTAGTAGGTAAAAACAAAAATCAGAAATAGTGACTTTCATTTTTAACTTCTAATTATAAGTAACAAATTCATAAAGAAATGTATCCTAATGAAAATACTGTTAATAGAGGTACAAGGTCAAATTTAAAAAAAAAAATAAGTTTACATTTTCATATGAAAGATCACTACTACAAAGACTGAAGGTTTAAAAGGTTTAAAATTAACAGTATTTCATAGTATCCTATTATACTTCACTGTGTTGATAATTCTTTGATTACATTTTATACACATTTTCATTTATATCTCCACTACAAAATAAGTTGCAGCTGTATTTTTGCATGAGTAATGACAAAAATGGGAAAAATTTGCCAAAAAAAGTACCAAAATCTAAAAAAGTTTTTAAAAAGGTCAAACAATCAGACTAATTCCTTTAAAGGTTTATTAGGTAGATGTAATATATTTTGCTTTCATAAATCATGTTCAGCATAAAAATCCCATTTCAAAATGTATCATTTTATTGGGTTTCTACAATTAGTTTTAGAGTTAGGGTACAAAAACAGCAAGTGCTGGCTAAAAAAGCCTCAAAACCTCTCCTATTTTGGAACTATAATAAGCACTTAAACTCACAAAATAATTATTGACTTAACCAAGTTCATTTTGTGTGTATATTATCTAGCATAAAAATAATGTTGTGTTAGATTTGATGTAACCTTGATGAGTTTTACAATCAATGAATTGACTTTACAGGCAGTTTTACAACTAGATCTAGTATAGAAATAACATGGTGTTTGATTTTGTTGAAACGTTGATGAGGTTTCACTATCAATTTGTGAGCAGTTTAGTCACAACTTGTGTTCACTGATTTCACAGTAAGTGGGGATGTTGATACCCCATTTACACACCAAATACAATCTATGTAAAATCTGTTTAAAGGAGCACTTTTTTGCAGTTGTTCTCTAAAATAAGTCCTGTAATCGACAAGCTTTTTGAGTATCGGCATGTCAAATGACAAACATTCGACATGTGGATAACATTATTGATAATCACACAGTTTGATAACAGTAACAATGCATCATACAAAAACAAAACCTTTGGTACGTTATTAACATTGACAAATTTGCTATTTGATCATGCCTTTATTGTTAAAAAACATGGGAAATGATCAAGTTATTAAGTCACCTCAGTTGAAACGTACTTTCAACAGTGCGGTCGACATTTTACATACATATCAATACTCCAACCTTAGAAATTCACTTTCTGTGATTTACCTCTGCGGCCTGTGGGCAACCACGTACATTTCTACCATAAAGGAGCTTTTGGTGCACAGTACTGTGCACACATTTCATAAACAACGGACGATGATAGCTGCTGTGAACACTTACTCGAATTGAATGAACTACGTCACGCCCACGTTTAAGACAAATGGGAGATGGACTTTTCTCATATTTCAAGCCGCGTGTCTTTTTTTAAATTTGCCTCAGCCTTGACATTGTTTAGTATCGATACTACCATTTTGTGTATCGACATGTCGAAAGTTTTGTAAATATTGGAACAATCAATACTTCTGACAATCAATTACAGTACTAAAATAGAGTTTTTTACACTATGTAAACACATTTAAAATAAGTGGGTGTAAAAGGTTTTCACACCACTGATTTCTTGACCAAGTCCATTTGTTAAAAGATTTAGTGATTTTGCCTTCAAACGAGTACAGGGACACATATCATGATTCAAAAATTGAATAGAATCAACAGTGTACTGTGATATATTTTCATTTCGCTGCTGTTAAGAGACAAAGTATAGGGATTATCACAATTATCTTGGTCCAATTTACCTCATGTAGTCTGCTCGTTTCCGGTTTAATTAAGCTAAAAGGTAAAAAAAGCTTCCTTAAACAAATACTTACAGAAATAAAATGTGGGAAGAAGCAAACCCAAGTTAAAGACCTTGTCCACTGGATCTCAAAATATCTTGTCAAACTGCTGATTTTATATTTATCAAAATTAACTAGAGCATCTTTAACATAACAATTAAGATATCCAAAAGCTATATAAAAGCACCAATACTTAGTTAGTTTATCAAATGTTCAATACTTGATCAGATTCTCCTGATCATTGCAATATGCAAGTAACATTGATTGCTATTTTTCTAGTCAATGAGATTATGTTGAATAAAAGTAGAAAAACTTAAGTTCCACTGTTGCACTGTCAAATTAATGAAGTTAAAGCAATACTATAAAGTGTTAAAAACGATACACCCCTGTCACCCATGACTTTTGAGTTTTTTAGCTTATTGGGTTTGTTTTAGGTAGATATTAATTCCCTCCAAATGATTTGGCTTAAATATGCTTAGTTTTTCTGTTGTGACCGTTTATTAAATTAAATCCAGGATCCCGAACTTAAAGCAATACTCTAAGATTTTGGACAAATATGGTTTATAGTAAAACCAGCATAAAATTGAGGCATGTGACTATCTAAAAGAGTTTTCAAGTGTATTTTGTCACAAAATTGTTTTGTTACCAAAAAATGGATGAAAAGCATATGCATGCTTTCCTATACTAATACATTAATTTCGGGATCCCAAATTTAATTCAACAAATGGAAATAACAGAAAAAGTGAGCATATTTAAGCCAAATCATTTTGAGGGTATTAATGTCTACCCAAAACAAACCCAATAAGCTAAAAACATCAAAAGTGATTGGTGACAGGGGGCGCTTCATTTTTAACACTTTATAGTATTGCTTTAATTCCACATATATTTTTATAGGAAAGCATGAATATGCTTTTATCCATTTTTCGGTAGCAAAATAATTTTTGGACAAAATGCACTTGAAAACGCTTTTAGATAGTCACATTCCTTCATTTTATGCTGTTTGTACAATAAAACATTTTTGACCAAAACCGCTAGTATTGCTTTAATTCATGGATAGATACATAAAAAAGCAGTATTTGGGAATTAGAGATAACTGTACATTCTTCCTTCACTTTGGTTTATTAACAAAGAAAATTTCAAAAGGAATTTTTTAAAGAACAAATATTTCATAACTTTCTCCCCTATCAGGCCAAAAAAAAAATTATGTTTGTTTGCCCTCCGCGACCGACCCGAAAAATGCCAAAAATTAGGGTCGCGATTTTAGTTTATTTTTTTTTCCTTCAAACATGTAAAATATGAAAACTCAATAATTTTGATGTAAAACGTAATATTTAGCAGTGTGAAGTCACATTTAGTAGTATAAAATGCATATTTCCTCTAAATAATGACCCACAACTTTTGATTAAGCCCTGCATTGCTTGGTATTCATGATAAAATCCATGGAATGACATCATATGTGTAGAGTAAAAAAAAAAATTAAAAAAAAAAAAAGATTAACCGACCGACCGACCCAAAATTTTAATTTTTCCACTGGAGGGCAAACAAACAATTTTTTTTTGGCCTCATTCAAGGCTAAGGACAAATCTTAAGATCCAAATCAGGACATGATAAATTGTATTATAGATTCATCAGCTAATAGTAATTGATTTCTATTGCATGAATATTACATTAATGCAATGAAATTTTACAACAAAAAAATGTATCATATTTGGTGAAAATGTTCAACATTGTTTGAATATGTATATCCTTACTCCCCGCATTTTTTTTACCTTGTAGCAAAACTGCTTCAGTTGTATTTACCAACTTATTATTCCTTGAATACATAATATCGATTAAATTTACTAAAAGCCTTCAAATCCATCACAGATTTAGCAGAAATTGAACAGTTAGTTTCTTAAAGAGAAAACCCATCATTTTATAAACCTGAATTGACTCAACATGTAAAAAAGCAACATTGTTACACTTCAACAAATGGAAATCATCACTGAAGCTATTTTCATATCAGAGATGACCTGAAATGAATCTCCTTTTCCTTTAATACCTACCCAGCTCCACTAGTTCCAGTAGCCTGAAACCATCTGTGCATCATTAGCGCATCTTTTTACATCACAGACATAGCGCTTTAGGGAATACTTGATGCATTTTTACAGACAATTCTTCTGCTGACAGTCATTAGGTATTTCCCATAACAAGTAATACAGTATGCATTCAAGATACCATTCATGCATACAAATTCAGGGGGACATAATTTTTTTTACTATTTTAATTTTCATTAGGTTCCCAATAGAGGTTGCAATAAAATTTCAAAATGATTTTTAAAAATTTTGGAAAGTTCAATAAATGGGATGTTGAAAATGCTTTCTAAATCAGGAATACTCTTCAGGAAAAATTTATAAAACCTAGTTGATTGGTGGTAGTATCTTAAATAAAACAAACAATCTTATATATTGTAAGAAAATATAATTTAAATTTGAAAAGAAATAAAGAAAATAAAGACTTCATTAGAATATTGACATCAAATATATAGAAATTGGTGTAAACTGCTCTGACACACAGGTGGGTAGGATGTACAACTTTGATTTGGGGTTGGGATATGCTTCTAAGGAAATGATGGCCCATCATTTAATATCAAGTGAATAACAATGTGCAAAATTAGCCAATTCTTAATGACTTTCACTTTTCATTAACAACTTTCTTAATATCTTCATAGAAAATGGACCCATTGACATACCATAGGGCCTAATGTTGCAACCTATGTTAGATGCATGTCTCCATACCAACATCCCTCCCGTCCACATGAACACATAAAATTTAGTATCTGTAAATATGTGTAAAAAAATGCTTTTAGAGAAACGATTACTAGCTGTGTATTATCACTCTGATGATTTAAATCTTCACAATGTAATTCTAGCTGATTGCACTATATAAGAACAATCAATTTCTATACAGCATTTCTAAGAATGTGCCTGTCTCATCCAGAGGTTTATTTCCTACTTAGAACTGACACTGAGACATAAAGCTTGCTATCAAATTCCTATTCATGAACTCAAGTAGCAAGTACCTGCCCCAAAAGATTATGCGCCGACTGGATACACTTGTCATTTCTTCGTAATACCTTTTATAAATTGATCGATCCCGTATGTTAGAGACAAGCTTGAAGACAGCGAGTACAGCCGTAGCTATGATGTACCAAAATAAACCTGGCATTTGGTGCACATTTATTATTTTATGGGACACACTTAGACACGAAGCCTTCTATTGAATTTACATTCAGGAACTCAAGTGCCTGCTTTGGATATTAGGTGAATATGTCCTCAAGTCATTCCTGTGTAGTTCACATCAAATAGAAGTGTTATCAACCAAAGATAGTGTACACTGAATAAGGCTTAAAGTTTCACATAGATAAATCTAGGGTAGGGGCTTCATTTACAAACAATGGGACCCTGCACTATGTTTTTTTCGTTTACACTGTCCCGGGCACTGTCCAATAATTTTTTGTTTAGCCTATATGTATGTGTATTATATCCAGTAATACTTGTGTGTAACACATTAAAGACATTGTAGCCTTTCATTGAATTCTTGTTCCTGAACTCAAGTAGCTGCTTCAGTTACAAGACGAACAAGTCCACAGGACATTCCTGTATAATACCTATTATCAATAGACTCGAACTGTAGCTGTCTACTTGGGATTTTATGCATATGTATCATATACACTGTTTTAGGTTTTTTATATGTGGCACATAATTGTGACATGAAACCTTTCATTGAATTCTTATTTCTGCCTAACTCATATAACTGGTTAAGTTACATGGTGAAAATACCTGCCAGCCATTCCTGAGAAAATAAAGTCAATCTTTTAAAAAAGCTCCCTGAAAATCGCATCCAGAATATTCAAACAATCGAGCTTCTACACAGTCAGTGCATACGCGTAATTAAGAATTTAAATCAACTGACAAAGCTGACGCATGACGATCATTATGACTGGTCAATTTTCCCTACGTGACAAGAACTTGGCATGACGATTGCAGTAACAACCAATCACATCCAACTGTGTGAATTGCAATGGTTCATATATGGCGCAGAGTACTACTTCAGAATACGCGTTGATGAGTAAAAAAAAATGCCAAATGGGGAGCTCATTTTGAAGATACAAGTCATGACTTCAAATGACTTCAAATTTTATCAATTTGACTAGAAGTGTACCTCTATCCACCCTACAAAAATGTTTAAAAATCAGAAATTTCTTTACGGCTGTCAACTTTTGAAGTACTCCTCCCTCCTCTCGCCTACTCCTATATTGTCTTCAGTATCTTCGTAGTTGTCATCATCATCAACATTAATAACAACAACTGTAATGTGTTATAGCTAAAAGAACACTTAAGTTTTCTATCAAAAAGCCGTTTTCTATTCCTAATGCACCTCATCAGTCGATACAGTATATCCATTTAAATCTAGCGATTGATTTGAGATTCAAACGTACAAACACTATACTATGTAGACTACATGTAAAACTTATCCAAATACTCAGTTGTATAGAAAAAGCTTAGTTGCACCTGTTTGTCAGAGTTTGAAAGACTATAGAACACAGAAATCCAATGGTTTAAGATGAAAGTGCATTGTATTTTAATACAAAGTATTCTTTCAAACAGATATTTTCAAAAAGGGAACATCTATAGAACTACCAGATGTGAAATCTATCCTGAACTAAAATAACATCAATTTTAAGCCTCAGTTCTGTATAATTCTCATCAAATCAGATACTAACTTGTTTAGAAATTGTAATTGAATAAGTTCATAACCAAATTTATATTGCTAGTATAAATGAAAATCAATCAATTTTCAATTAGCATCTTCTATATTGGTAATATTTGAATTGTTCTTGCAGATATCATCGGAGTTTATATTGAGGTTTATAACTTGTATGACCAGATGGGTTGTGTCATCTGTATGAAAGACTTCCACTAACTGAACAATTTCTTTTGCTGTTGGCAGTAGTGTCAATCTCAGCTTTTGATTTTAAGTGAATTCATATGCCCTGCATTGAAACCAGTATGAGTTGATAAGCTAATGAAAATGGAATACATTCAATGCAGTTTAATCCAAGGCCTCCATTTTTTAGTTTTACAAACTTGAAATTCTGTTTTTCAAATATTCTAGTTTCCATGATTTTCTGTGTTACACAAATATAAACACCATATATCACCTTCTATCTTATTTTATTAATATTTTATTCCTTATACTTAGTATCTTGGTCATCCTTGGTAAAATGGTGCAGGTATAGTCAAAATAGTAGTGAGAAAGACGACGGAGAGGGGTTGGCTAGGGTGATAAAATCTTGCTCTCATGCTTGATATTAGTATTAATTTTTGAAAATAAGATATTTGCTTATTTTCTAAATTATTTCTGATTTTAGGCACCAAGCATTATAAACACCGTGCATGTATCATACGTGTAAGTACTTTTTCCTTTTAAACGTAGTAGTCGCAGGGAGTTTGTACATTTCATGCAAGATGTAAGCTGTTTGTTTGTAAAACGATCACTGTAATAGACTTTGTGTCGTAGCAAGTTATCACACTCCATTTTGTACTTCATTCTGCAAACCATCCCTTTAAGTTTTAAACCACTCAATTATCCAATGTTTGAATCTGGTCGGACAACATGGTTTTCGAACTGATCAATAGTCACTATTAATTTGTTCCTAGTTTTTTTAAGACTTCCATGCACGGATTCCTTAAAGTGGGGCTGGCAATACCCCATTTACACATGTCAAGTGCAGTTTATGTAAAGTGTTAAATTTGTAAGAAAATGCCACAACAAGTAACATGAATGTGTGCTTTGAGCTGGTGAAATTAAATCTTGTACTAATACCTGATCACGTTAGCAAGTTTACTTCACCGTGATAGTAACATTGATCGTCATTTTAGCTAGTCGATGAGAACACATAATAAGATTTCTTAAAGCACACATCCCTTCAAGATAATAGCAGCTTGAATTTGTGTCAGATTACAGTTTAACGTTAAAGGGCTAACTATGATGGAATAAGTTCATTACTTTTTATTTCTAAAGGGGCTAGCCATGCTAGAATATGTAGATAAAATGAGTGTGGTGTCCCACCAAAATGGAAACATTTAACTGTACAATACAAATATGTTGGGACATAAATTATGCAAAACATATTCTTATGCTAAAGTTACTCCTCTTTATAAAAAGAACAAAAATACTGATGTGAGTAATTATAGGCCAGTAAGTGTTTTAAGTGCAATATCTAAAATACTTGAAAAAGCTGTGTATGTTCAGCTGGAAGGTTTTTTAACATCCAACAACATTTTTTATGAACATTAATCTGGTTTCAGAAGCAAATTTTCAACAGACTCTTGTCTCATTCATTTAATGGATCACATAAAAACTCAATCTTCCCATGGATTATATACTGGCATGGTCATGATCAATCTCCAAAAAGCCTTTGACACGGTGAACCATCAAATTTTATGTGATAAGTTAAAAGCAATGGGAGTGGAGTCTGTTGAATGGTTTCATTCTTGTCTTTCCAACAGGCAACAAATTGTTCATGTCAACGATACTGATTCTACGTTTTGTAATATTTCATGTGGAGTGCCCCAAGGTAGCACACTTGGGCCTCTTTTATTTCTTTGTTTTATCAATGACATGATTATCAGTATAGACCCAGAGTGCAAATTATTTTTGTATGCTGATGATAGCACAATTTTATTTTCTCATAAAAACCCTGATATTATTTCTCAAAAACTTGGTCAAGTTCTTGATTCTTGCAGCAATTGGTTAGTTGACAACAAATTGTCCTTGCATCTTGGAAAGACAGAGTGCATCATCTTTGGCTCATTCCAGTGAAAACTAAACCTTTTTAGATTTCAAGCAAAAAATCAGCTTTTTCATTCGACAATATGAGCAGTTTTTTCAGTCATACCTTTGTTACTTGGTACGTGAGAAGTATTTTCCAATCAGAAATTGTATAGTTTGTCTATCCATGCATGAATGAGCACATGTTTTGTTTCAAAAATGTCACAAACGTTATCAAAAAGTTACACCAAAATGTCACAAACGTTACCAAACGTTACAACACAAAACCATGCATTAAAATAAATCCTGGCGATATAATTTTCTGTAATTTTAATGAAATATTTATAAATATGTTACCCATAATTGGTGTAAAGCGCAATAAAAAAATCGCTGACACTTCAGAGAATTTGTACTTTGAAGTCATTTGGAGCAAAAAACCATTTCCGTGCGCGGTCACAAACGTTAACGAACGTTACATGAACTTTACTCAGGATTTTGGCAATTAATTTAATTTTCAAACATCTGCATGTCTTGACCCCATCAGTAAGCACCATTATCAACAACAAACTCGTTGATATAATGTTTATGCTAGGTTCTGTGACCATTTAAAAGTGAAATTTTCCAATTTTCGGTCACAAACGTTACTTTGGAATCACCCAAAATCAAGTTTGTTCAAGACTTTTCTGTCGAATGCTTTGGTCATAAAATCATTGGTCAAGATTCAGTGAAATATTTAGGTGTAACAATTGACCAAACTGTGTCCGGGGAAGCTATTGCCAACAATATCATCAAAAAAGCTAACTCCAGGATGAAATTTATGTACAGAAGTTCCAATTGTCTGAATCAACATTGTCGTAAAATCCTCTGTACTGCTCTCATTCAATGTCATTTCGATTACTCTTGCTCATCTTGGTATTCTGGTCTCAATCTTAGGCTAAAACAGAAATCAAGTCACTCAAAATAAGATGGTTCACTATATCTTAAACCTTGAACCCCGGGCACATGTTGGTCAATCTGAACTTGCCAATCTGAATATGTTGAATGTTGATTGTAGGGTAAAATTTTTAAAGCTATGTCATGTTCACAGAATTTACAATGATTCCAGTGCCCCTTACATGTGTCAGTGTTTTACCAAAACATCTGAAATTCATAATTACAACACTAGAAAGGCGACTTTTTAATTTCCATGTACCTAAAAATCAAAAGCTCTGCTGCTACTACTTTCTACTACAGGGCAATATGGGACTTGAACAATCTCCCAAATGATATCAAGAGCATTGCCAATTTAATAGTTTTAAGTGTGCAATTAGGGACTACTTTAATAATGGTTAATTTCTAATGGGGTCTTCTTCTTTTTATCTCGTCATTTGATTACTTGTTTTATAAAAGGACCCCATTAATATATATAAGCCTGTAATAATGGCTTTCATGGGTTATCCTGTTTCCAATATTTTATCCTTCACTTGAAATATTTATGGTGTTGTTATTTATGGTCATGATAAATATATGTTAACTTTTTAATGTGCTTGTTTTACTTTATATATATTATATATATACTATCTTTGCTATTGTACTTTTTATGGAACCGAATAAAATCAATCAATCAATCAACCAATATGATATTTTAAGGTATTTATGTACTACTATTCTCAAATTCTAACTTTAAAATGTCCTATAATTTGAACAAAGGATAATTTCAAATTTTACAGAATCTACTTGTATGCTCACATTCACCTGTTTTAAGACAAATTGCATTAAAATATTATTCAAGCTAAACAACAAGCTATTTAAAACATATAAAAGCCTGTACAAATATGACAAGGAGTTTTATACACTGTAGGAGCTAGATTGTACTTGTCTATTAAATTGGCTTGCTATGAAATAGATGAGTTTGTAGACTGCAAGTGTTGCTTTCTACTCCTGATATACTTCATATCACAAAACGTGTCTCTGGAGAATATATATCCTATATGGAGATGGAATGTTTAAGCATCAGTTTATCCATAATATATTACGTCTACATTAAACTGCATACATAAAACAAATCAATCATATATATGAAGAAATGATGTGGTTTCCAATAATGTCGAATTTTTTTTTAGAAGGATTCCCTTATAACTATTTAGCACCAAGAGATAGCAGTTTATTGATATAAATAAAGAAGTAAATTATATATACTAGGTAATATTGCTTCTTCCTTTAAGACTTCATTCACTGATTATTTTTCCTACTGATAATTTTTGGATCAATTTCAACACAGCAATAAGTATCAGTGTCTCAAGAATCTCAAACTTACCTATTTCGATGATCAATATGTTGCAGCAAAGTGTGTGGAATGATGACCCAGTATGAAAAGAAAGAGAAAATAAACACTACATTAAATATAAAAGTAAAAATAATCAAAGCACGTTTTGAAGAAATACACTTCACTGCATTATTAGTTATCAAAACTTTAAAAACTATACATACTCCCAAAAAAGTATCGCATCACCTCGAAAAAATGGCTCGCACGCAAATATGGAACTCGCAAACATAATTTGAAGATTATGTGTACAAGAATTTCAGCTTTCTTTTGACACCCTATTTCTGACAATTGACTGAAAAAGAATGAAGTTATGAACTTTTAAACCCCTCAAAGTCAATTAAAAGAAGTTGCAAATTTCATTTTTCGCAAAGTACAAAATATCCGCTTAGATACCAACTGTACAAGCAGGGGTATTGATTTCATTAACTGACCCATAAATAACACCATTGCAATTATTGCCACATTTTGTACTGTGCGAAAAATGAAATTTGTAACTTTTTTTAATTGACCTCCAGGGGTTTAAAAGTTCAGAACTTCATCCTTTGTCAGTCAATTGTCAGAAATAGGGTGTCAGCTTTAAAGCTGAAATTCAAGTGCTTGTACACATAATCTTCAAATTACGTTTGCGAGTTCCATATTTGTGTACAAGCCATTTTTTCGAGGTGAGGCGATACTTTTTTGGGAGTCTGTAGTTTTAAGGAAAATATATGGATGTACTGAACATGAAAACAAAAATTGACATCCCATCAAACATTTTCCATTTTTGATTTTCTGATTATTTTGTAAGAGCCAGTCTCATAATTAAAGTGCCAGATAGACTTGGTCATTTTTACCAATTGTAAAATCCAGACAACTGAATGCATATTGACCTTGAGTTTCCAGACAATACTATCGATCGGAATAATCCGCTAAAACTCCAATTATAATGTTAAAAAATTACACAGTGGCAAACAATTCGAAAGAAAATGTTTCTCATTGGAGAAATATGAAGCAGTGAGCAAATCTTTTCTTCAAAATAAAATCCGCAGTACAAGTCAAGGACCGATTTTAGATTATAATGAAAAGACCAAGGTACAGGGTGTCCAAAAATTAACTACCCATTTTTAAATGCTTATAACTTTAAAAGCAGGATTCGCATGGCAACTATAGACATATGTATTGATAGAGGAAACTTGTAGAATTAATTTGGTACCAAACATGATGTAATTGTCATTTTTGACTATCAATTTCAACGTAAATTACATCAAACGTAAAAAGCCTACTTTCATACAGAGAAGAAAAATAAATATGCGAGTCACATGTAGAGGAGGGATCAATCTTTGAAGACATGAGAATCTTTCATGATCATTTTAATGTCCAAATCAGCGAAACAGCTTTAACAATGTTAATACAAAGATTTTTGATTGTGGTTTTGTCTTAATAATTACATAATGCTCATTAAAATGTTTTTAATTTGTCAAAGCGTAACTCTCGCATTATGCTCATCTTTAAATGGTACACAGCAGCATCACCCCTTATTACACATTCAAAGTTACACTCACAGGGACATATCAAATTACCTCCTTCTTATCCAGATTAAGCTGCCAAGTATTTCAGAATATGTTCTAGATGGCCTCCTTGCAGATTTCAAAAAAATATTTTACTCTAACGACAAAGCTCTGGACGTTTGTGCATACGTTCTTCTTGATCTTCCTGTTTTCACTGGTGATGTTCTGTTTCAGGTCAGGAATAGTCCAGGGTGTTGGGATGTACTGTCCTTCAGATAACTCAAAAAAGTAATCGAGCGGACTTAAATCATGGGAGTGAAAGGGCCAGGGTTTCTTTGTCTTGGGCAATATGATTGTTTATGAAAAGGTTAATTAATAAAACCATTCTAAACCGTTTAGCTGTATGAGGCGTCCTGTCGTCACAGTGAAGTGGCAGAAGAGTATCAACACTGTATGGTATATTGGCTCAACCACTTTGAACTTTCAGACCTTCTTGTTATCTTAGAAATGTACTGATTGCATAATGTTTGGTACCAAAAGAATTCTACAAGTTTCCTCTTTCAATACATATGTCTATAGTTGCCATGCGAATCCTGGTTTTAAAGTTATAAGCATTTAAAAATGGGTAGTTAATTTTTGGACACCCTGTATTTATAATAAATAAGAATTACCAAAGAAAGCAATGTACTATGAATTATCAAAATACTACAGATGAGTAATTATTGCAAAATGTTCCGTGATGCGAAAAACATTTCCCCGTCATTAACATTTTGGTAAATACACCATGACAAAAATTTTACTCCATGAAAAAAAAGAAATGAAAATGTTCATTCCGAATGAAAATGTAACACCATGAGGAAAATTCTAAAAGAAAATGACTACAAAAATGACGAAGTGTATCTAGGCCTTAATATATATTTCTCCACAAGTTACAAAATCAAATTCAAGACATGGATGGAAGTCTTGCAAGTGGATTTCAGTCCATGCTCGCTTCCTCAGGTTTTTCTCCGGGTACTCCTATCTTCCTCCTGCATTCAAAAACTGAATTTATAAAAATATCTTGGGAGCCCTGTTGAAGATAAGCTTCCTTTAGCTTACTTGGTACCAAGTAAAAAGTTGGGTTTCCTTAGCAAAAACCTAAACAAGATGATCAAGATGATTTTTACACCTGAACATTTTGCTTCAGAAATATCCCAACACACAACAGTTGGTGCATTGGCCTTCACTGAAGTGGACTAAAAAGCTAAGGGACAAATGTAAAGCAGCTAGTAAAGTTAAACCATTATAGCGACACCTTATCTGCTTGATTTAAGTATCTGTACTGCACTCTGTCAGGTTATGAGCTGAACAAGGCGGAAATAACGTCCAGCCTTGTATTCATTTCATGAATTTATAACCGTCTGTCTGTCATTGATTTCTTCTATTTGTACAGATGTGTGTATACGTTTGCAAGGAAATGTTATTATGTTACATTTTGCTAAGGATAAATTAAAGGGTTGTGACTTTGCAAAATTAAATACTGACAAATAAAAGCAATCAAATTGACACCCACAGTATCATTTTTATAATCACAAGTTTAAAATCTGAACAGCAATTCTTTAAAGGTTAAATTTCCCATTTAAAGCATATAAACACGCTCAGGTTCCATAGCTTGGAGGTTCAAATATGGAGAACATCTAGATTTTTAAAACCTTTCCAATCTTGAGATATTCTCAAAATACTTTTTAAATCTTTCTTGTTCAATACTGGTACGTTTATAGTCCATGATAATACATAGCTTCAAATCAACCAATAGTCTACACACACTCTTATTTTATTGGGTTGACATATCACTTTTAGCTAAGGTAAACATTTAGATATTACATCAATATCCACTGATGCAATCGATGCAAATCTGAAATTCTCTGTAAGGGTTATATTTATCCAAAATTTAAACATTTCAAATCATCCCTAATCCTTTTGAGACTACCAATATCCACTGATGCAATCGATGCAACTCTGAAATTCTCTGTAAGGGTTATATTTCTCCAAAATTTAAGCATTTTTAATCATCCCTAATCCTTTTGAGACTATTACTCACTGATGTATGTTCCTCTCCACAAAATTTAAAGACAAACAATAAGGTAAACTGAACCAAACAGTGATACGTGCCTAATTAAGTTTACTTTCCAGACCAAATTAGTTTGTAATTGATCTTGCTGATCAGGTGGTAGCTTCAACAACCGCTGGTATGTTCATACATAGTAGTCGAGTAATTTCAACACCAATCAAAATTGACGCAAAGTTAATACCGCAAATCACATACATAACGGGTTAGTGGAAGAAAAACCCAAGCAGATTATTGAGGAAAAAGTATAAAACCCAGCCCTAAAAACTCTTCATAGGCTACCTTGCTGTTATTACTGTCAGGGCCCCCGACAATAATTAGAAAATGACACATTTTCTCACATTTGTCAAATATAGAAACACATGGTCGGACAGTCACGTAAAGCCGTGGGTCCCCTGTACGAATAGACTCCTTCATGGGTATGCATGTTATGCAAGTACAGGTATCATTGATTGATTGATTGATTGATTGATTTGAAAGAATCGTGGTTTGGAGTTTGTAACATAAACCAGTCAAGTATTCTTATAAGCTAAAAAAACTTAATTTTGATAAGAGGTGACCTTGAGAATGAAAAGTGGATCATAAATTTTCCCTTAAATTACTGATTCACAACATAGATGTACCAAATATCACCTTTCCGTTTTATTTACCTTTCATTGCAAAGTTTTACATTCGTTGCAGCTGGTGCTATATTCATGTGAATAACAACAACAGGGCTAAGTATCCATGAACTAACACTGGTGGTAAATATACGTGTGAACGCATGTTACAATGTCCAGTGTGTGGCAATGACAGTCAGGTCTGTTTTGATTTCAACACACACACATTACCAAGAAGTGTTAACTTTAGTTGGCCCAGTGGACACAGCTATCCTTCTGGGATACGAGCTCTGCATATTTCAGACCAAGTTGTAAAATTTCAACACAGCAATAAGTATCAGTTAGACATTTAGTAGGTAAATACAAAAAATCAAAATAGTGACTTACATTTTTAACTTCTATCATAAAGAAATGTATCTTTATGAGAATGTTGTTCATAGAGGTGCAAGGTCAATTTTTTTTAAATTAAGTTTACATTTTCATATGAAAGATCACTATTACAAAGATTTAGGTTTAAAATTATCAGTATTTCATAGTTGCCTATGATACTTCACCATGTATATAATTTTATGGTTACATTTATTACACACATTTTCATTTGTATATTGTCACTACAGAACAAGTAGCAGCTATGGAAGTCAGATGGTCACAACAAGCTTCCGTATGCGGCTGTATTTCTGCATGGATAATAAGAAAAATGGGAAATAGTTTAGTAAAAAAATCTAAGAAAAGTTTTAAAATGGTGAAACAATCAGACTGGTTCCTTTAAAGGGATATTAGGCAGATGTAACATATTTTTTGCTTTCATAAATTGTGTTCAGCATAAAATTTTATGTGTCCTTTTATTGGGTTTCTACAATTAGTTTGAGAGTTAAAGTACAAAAACAGCAATTTCTGGCTAACCTAGCTTTAAAACCTCTCATATTTTAGAACTGTGAGGAGCACTTAAGCTCACAAAGTAATTATTGACTTGTGTTTTATATTATCTAGCATAAAAATAACGTTGTGTTCGATTTGATGTAACCTTGACGAGTTTTACAATCAATGAATTGACTTTACAGGCAGTTTTACAACAAGATCTAGTATAGAAATAACAGTGTGTTCTATTTTGTTGAAACGTTGATGAGGTTTCACTATCAATTTGCGAGCAGTTTAGTCACGACTTGTGTTCACTGATTTCCCAGTAAGTGGGGATGTTAATACCCATTTACACACCAAATACAATCTATGTAAAAACTGTTTAAAGGTGCACTTTTTTGCAAATAATCCATCAGTTGTTCTCTAACATTAGTCCTGTAATCGACAGGCTTTTTGAGTAGCGACATGAAAAGAGACAAACATCCGACATGTGGATAACATTATCGATAATCAAAAAGTTTGATAACATAAACAAGCGGTAAGCTTAATGGTACATAGTCCAATTTTCTGAAATTTGGTTTTCACTGTTATATGAAAGATACCCACTTAAGATGCTTCAATTTCAAATATGAGTCAAATCAGAACGACCGTTTTGATTTTATGAGCAATTTTGTATTTTTAATTTGCCTTTACTTTACTGTGTAAATAATATTATGGTTATCATAATATGAATAATTTAAATACATTTTCACTTATATATATGGGCATTTTCACGAAAAAGTGGACATGAGAAAAATATTGAAAAAAGGATGTAACTATTCAATGAAAAATGCTACCACCATATATTTGGTATCAAAAGAAAGCTATTTTGGAGCTCTTTAAAATGAACTTAATTTTGAAAAGACTGAACAAAGATGTCTATCAAATTTCTTTAAAAAACCTAATTTTTGGTCAAATTTCTTGATTTTCATAATGAAAAGTTGTAATTTTTATTTAATTTTTTCAACCCATTCTTGGTTGTTTACTTGGGTGTTATTGTTCTAAATGGCTAAAATAAGGATCAAATTTACACATGAGGTTGTTTTTTTTGTTAATCCTGACCAGGCTTTACGGTTCAATGCACCCAAAAATCAGCGGACAAATTGTCCTTCCGTTAACGTCCTTCCGTGACCATGATCCCTTCGCATTTCACATTGTTAAAACATAACCGTAGGGAATATTTTGATGTGGAATGTGGCAAACTATTGCAGAAACACCAAGCAATGCATTCAGTAACTTTGAAATAAAATTTAGTCATAACATTCATAAAAATTTTCAAAAATGTACTCAAGGTGAAAAACCATGTCCGTTTTGCTGTCCTTCCATGACCGACCTCATTAATATGCATATTTTGCGACAGAGGAATTTTCCTGTTGAATATGAATGCTTTCAGGTGTACTCAACTAAATATGGAATTAGTTTTATTTTATCCAATTCAATTTTGGCAATGTTTGTGTTTGAAATACAGACAAATTCTGTGATTATCCTTCCGTTACCGTGAAAATGCCCATATCTATCTCCGAAAAGCAACATGTTTCAGCGGTAAAATTTCACATGGGTAATGAGAAAAATATGAGGAATATTTTGGTTCCAAAATCTCAGAAAGTTTGAAAAAATGATGACCCAATCGGAGAAGGCTCCTTTAACAGGGAAAACTTCATGTATCATAGACTCGCGCTCTAAAGTATTTGACATTTTTACTTGACATTGTTTAGTATCGAAACTACCATTTTGTGTATCGACATGTCAAAAGTTTTGTAAATATTACAACAATCGATACCTCTGACATAGAACTAGCACTGTGCCTCTGATCTCCCCTCCCATGGACCCACACTGGGTGGTGTAGGACAAGGCACTGAAATCAGGGCTACTCCTGACAATCAATTACAGTTATAAATAGAGATTTTTACACTATGTAAGCACATTTCAAATAAGTAGGTAAAAGTTTTCACACCACTGATTTCTTGACTAAGGGCCAAATCATAGTCGGCCTCCAAACAAAATTTTCGATACCATACATTTGGTCGTGACGTCAAAATGACGAGTGACTCCAAACAAAATAACTTCAACACTGAGACCAAATAAAATTTTGCGCTAGATTGCATATGCTATTGAATTGCCATATACATTGGACCAAATGTTTGCTACCCGTTCATATTCAAGTTCGATACAATTATTTGGTGACGTCATGACCAAATGTTTGGTAGGAAAAATTTTGTTTGGAGGCCGACTATGATTTGGCCCTTAGTCCATTTGTTAAAAGGTTTAGTGTCTTTTCAAATAAGAACAGGGACAAATATCAAGATTTAAAAATTGAATAGAATCAACAATCTACCCTGATATATTTTCATTTCCCTACTGCTATAAACAGACAAAGTATACGGATTATCACAATTATCTTGGTCTAATTTACCTCACGATGTCTGCTTATTTCGGGTTTAATTAAACCGGAAATAAGCAGACATCTTTGTTTTACCTTTTAGCTTAATTAAGCACAAAGGTAAAACAAAGCTTCCTTAAACAAACACTTTTAGAAATAAAATGTAGGAACAAGCAAACCAAGTTCAAGACCTTGTCTGCTAGATCTCAACAAATCTCGTCAAACTGCTGGTTTTATTTTTATCAAAATGTACTTGCATCCTTAACATAGCAATTTAGATATCCAAACTACATACAGGCACCAATACTTAGCTATTCAATAGTTGATCCGATTCTCCTGATCATTTCAATATGCAAGTAACATTGATTGCTATTTTATCTAGTCAATGAGATAATATTGAATAAAAGTAGAGTTAACTCTAACTTAAGTTTCACTGTTGCACTGTCGAATTCATGAAGTTAATTCATGGATTGATACATAAAAAAGCAGTATTCAGATTTATTATTTATGTAATTCAGCCGACGGCTGCCATATGAATGTGAATAAAATATACCAGAAATATATCTACTAAAAATTTAGAGATCTTCATTCCTCCTTCACTTTTAACACAGAAAATTTCAAAAGGATTTTTTTAAAGAAAAAACATTTTTTAACTTTCTCCACTATCATTCAAGGCTTTAGACAAATCTAAGATCTAAATCTGTTCCCCACGTTTTCTTAAAAGCTTTTCGTAGCAAAACCACTTCAGATGTGTTCACAAACTTATTATTCCTTGAATACATAACATTGATTAAATTTTAAATTTATTAAAAGTCTTCAAATCC
>JXSR01S009020.1:46510-59284 GCA_000969725.1 Ophiothrix spiculata
TTTTTTGTATAGTTATTCGTATACTATCACTGATTTTGAAAGCTTATTTTCTGGTCACGAGTTGTAAATAATGACCAAATCTAGAGTTTACAGGTTCGTTAATATTTATATGGACAGGCTGGTATTGCCGGTGTCTTGTAAATATTGGCAGTGGCAATGGCTTGACCGCCACCGCCTGCATAGTTTTATTGCCCTGATTTTTCGAGAACCTACACCAAATGACCCTTTTCCGCTAAATTTGTCGATATTTCGAAAATTTCGAACATCAGTGATTTCGTAATTTTGTCAAAACTAATTTTATTAAAAAACTGACACCGAATGACCCTGTTTTTGCTCTTGCCAACAAATCGCTCGGAATGACCTAGTTTTTTTTACCCTTTACACCGAATGACCCCCTATTTTTCAATGTATTTCTCACCTATTGCCCTACATTTCGAAAGCCAGAAGGAGCAGGTCCCAGGAGGGGGGGGGGGGTGACCAGGTTGGGGTGACATAAATGAAATCTGAATCTGAATCAGCTCAGTGAAAAGGGTGAGAGCGGAACAAAAAAAGGGGGTCTATCGACAGGAGCATGACGCGTGCCAATATATGGGAGCAGGTACGTCACTTTTATTTTTGAGTCTATTAAATTTACGAAAACCGCACTGTTTGGGTCAGAGAAATCAATCGTTATGCTTGGTTTGTTTACAATTGTTACCATTTGTTATATCATTTTTTGTGTATCTAACAACTTTGTGAAGTCTTAGCCTAATAGATAAAGTATAAATATCCTTTGTGGAGTGTTGCAGTGTAAATTTGATGAAAATTACCATTTTTTGTGACATTGGGTATGTGCGATAGGCTTCATTACAGAGCTCGCTTCTGGCAGTGGTATTGGTACCACTGAAACTGAAATTTTGGGTAAGCCAAAAATAGCCTTCTGAGCTGGAAATTTGCCCCCCCCCCCTTCCCACCCCCACCCCCCTCCGAGGCCAAAGTTTCAGCCAAAATTCCTCGGACAAAATCGGTCGCATAACCACAAATTGCAGAGCATCAGTCACGTTTGTAAACAATTGGCCGACTCTGGATATTTATTTCAATTTATTTGTATCGTCTAATGAAGAATTGTGACGCCGACATTAAAAGAGTATTTGACAAGTATATATATTTTGAGATTTTTGCATCATTTGAAGTATTAGCAGTAATAATGACAGTTATCTATGCAAAGTTACATAGTCAAATTCAAGCCATTTATATCAGAATATTAAGATATCTAATTATCGTTGTAGACAATGATAAATACTGCCCTCTATATTTGAATTTTTAAAATTGACCTTTCAGCAGATCTAATGCAAATTCCAAACTTTTTTAAATTTGTCTGCAATCTATGATGTGAAAGGAATGTTTTACAAACAAATCTTTGCCTCTCGCTCATGTATGTGATGGCTCACCCCGAAAAGGGGACTTTGAAGATGATATCAATTTTGATTTAATCATTTCATCTGTTGCAGCATTTTCTAAACTTTAAAATGACACCTTACTTATTGAAATTGATCAAGGCGGTCACATTTGACAACAGAAAATCCGCTAGAAATTCTTATTATTTTCTTTACTTTTTGCTGCCTATTTTCATCACTGACAGTGTCTCAAAAAGTGTTCTGTCGCAAAGTCCCCCTTTTCGAGGTGAGTCATCACATGTATATGCATATAGCATTGATAAATATGTTTAGTCTAGAGAATACTTTGAATAGCCTCATACCCAAGATCAACAAACAAAATACCGTTCATTTTCCTGATATACATTTTGTATTATTTTCTAGCATGAAGTGTAATGCTGCTGTCATACTCGTGTAGTTTTGCAGCTTTGACGAAATTGACGTGTCGCTGCATGACGTATATTTTTTGCAAAAACTTGCCGCTTCCGGTTGTCGTAGCGGCAAAGCTACATGTCACTGAGATAATCGAAATCGGCAAAATTTTGTCGCACAACACAAATTTTTGAGACTTTCAGAGCGACAAAAGAAAAAAGAAAGAATTCTTTAGGCTAATGGCCAAGGATAACCCAAGAATCCATTGGGGTACAAGATATTTCTTTAATTAAATCAGTTTTGAATGCAGGAGGAAGACCGGAGTACCCGGAGAAGAACCTGCGGAAGCGAGCATGGACTGAAAACTAAATGCACATACAGCGCCGGGACCTGGAATCGAACCTGGGACTCAGTGGTGCAAAGCGAGGAAATTACCGCTGCGCTAAGCGTTTATTCCCCTTCAACCATCAAAGGACATTTTCAAATATAGTTTTCTACCACAACTGGCACAAGCAGTCAAAGACTGGAACGCCCTACCAGAACTGATTTAATTAAAAGTTCTGATTTAATTAAAGAAATATCTTGTACCCCAATGTAAATTAAAACTGATTTAATTAAAGAAATATCTTGTACCCCAATGGATTCTTGGGTTATCCTTGGCCATTAGCCTAAAGAATTCTTTGTAACCGGGGACTATAAACGTAAAAGCAGTGTATCAGCTATGAAATCCAATTTGAACTGGGAAAGCCTGGAACAAAGACGACAAGTGTCAAGAATTGTAAATTTCCATCAAGCACTTGCGGGCAACCTGGCCATCCCAGTACACGACTCCTTACAACCGGTCACGAGGAGCCTTCGCCACACAGCACCAACTTCAAATAATTTTATTCCATTGTCCACCAACAAAGACTGCTACAAATTTTCTTTTATCCCACGAACCATTGTCAACTGGAACAATTTCCCAACCACATCACATCAATAGAAGACAAGCAACAATTCAAGGAAGCAGTCAATAACCACATAACTCAATCAATCCAATAACTGTTCATTTTATTCACTCTCTCTGCTCCAATCAAATCATCAGCGCACCCTGCACGGTTGGCCCCTATTTAGGGGTGTTGTGCAGAAAACTGACAAGACAAGACAAGACAAGACAAGAGACAATTATTCAAATATCTGACCCCATAATCTTCAAAGCCCAAATAAAGGAACTGTATCTGCAAAATTAGAACTTTTATGCACACACACACACACACGCACCGATTCGTTTTTCCCCACCTGGGGTGTTGAATCGTAATCAACCAGAACCAGACCAGAACCCGCTTCCCACATGAAGCGGCAAATCTGAAAAGCGACAAAACTGCAAAGCTACAAAACAACAAAAGTGTGAAAGGAAGCAAGCGACAGAGCTGCAAAGCGACAATAAGTATGAAAGCAGCATAATTTGCCATAAATCATCCACAAATAAACATTTTGAAATTTTGCCAATGGCTGCTCCTGTTCATTGCTGTTTGGAGCTAAAGCCAGCCAGCAGGGCAATCGAATCACGGACATCATACCGTATAAACTTACCGAAATTCAGACGGTCATCTCCGCATAATCCAAGAATCCAGTAAACAGAATCTTCAGTAAGCTTAAGCTTCCAGCTGATGACATCGATCTACGTGCAAATTTCTCATCACCCCTATTCATTCATTCACAGAATTAATTTGATTGATGGGCTAGCCAGTGAGTCGATTTCAATAATAGCGCAGCTCAATAAATATCAAATTCAATTAAAATTGAGCTTATTTAGTAGATTTTATGCTAATTTGACATGTAAAAATTATCTTTAAATATTAGCATGGATAAATAAATTACAAATAAATCAAAACTGATTTTTATCACATTTCAAACGGTAATATTTGACAAATCGGTACATCAGAGCAAGAAGTTTGTTATGAAACTCAGCCTGGTGAAACTTCAAAATGTCAACAGAGGGCATTATCATGATTTTTGGATTGACTATTTTTTCACATAAATCAAAATGTAGAAGGGGTTTTTAAACTTATAATTTGGTTGTACAAGTACAAGGAAACATAACTGCATTTTTGACAAGCTTGAGTGAAATCAGGGAAATTGGCTCAAGTGAAATCCCCAGGGAAATTGACTTACTTCACTCTTAGAAAAAAGGGTTTGAAACAGCCGGTTTTTATTTTTTATTTTATGCTCTGTAACTCAGCAACGGATGATTAAATCCAAATAAAAGTATAAATTTCTAGAAGCAGATTTGCATACTGAACATCATTGGTCATTTTTGGACCAAAATGTGTCATTTTGGACCTAGGTCCAAAAAGCATGTTTTTTGGCCCAAAATTTTACGGGAAAGCTAACTAAATATTGCTTTGGTGAAATTTCGAACCATTTTACTTTTAAATCTAGAAAGCAAAATCTAGGACACTTTTTTCAAATTTTTGATTTTTTTTTCTTAGTTTTTGAGATATTGTTATAAAATTGGATAAATTGAGCCCATATTTATTGGTCGAGCTATGAGTTGTAAAAATATTGGGCGAGGTGCAGTCGAGCCCAATATTTTAAAACTCATAGCGAGACCAATAAATATGGGACGAAAATCATCCAATTTTATCATTATTATGCTAAAGATCCAAGTTTTTCCACACTTGGATCCTTCAAAGCATAATAATGTCAAAAATTGGTCCAAAAATGTCAAAAATCCCTCTGCTGCCACAAATTTTAATGAAACCAGTGGGATTTTGACCTATTTTTGGCAATATTTCAAAAATGAAGAAAAAAAAATCAAAAATTTGAAAAAAAGCGTTCCTAAATATTGCTTTCTAGATTCTAAAAAGTAAAACAATTCAAAATTTTACCAAAGCAAAGTGTAGTTAGCTTTCCCGAAAATTTTGGGGCCAAAAACATGATTTTTGGACCATTTTTGGACCTTACGGCCAAAATTTCACATTTTTGTCCAAAAAAGACATGACCAGCGTGTTCAGTATGCAAATTCACTTCTAGAAATGTATACTTTTATATGGATTTGATTATTCGTTGCTGAGTTACAGAACAAAACCACTTTCTGAAAATGAAGGGTTGACAGGGCTCTTAAAAGGTTCTGACACTTGAACCTTTAACAATTCAAGTAGGCCATTTAGGCCTATTTTACTTTCTGTGTTCACATTAACTGCAAATGTAGGGAAGAGAAGACATACTTAGTCCTCTAAAGAAGGTACATATGATTTATTCTCTTTTGAGAACATCTCTTTCTGTTTTATAAAAAACCTTTGAGGGTTCTCTGGTTTTTGCTCAAAAAAGTTCTGTAAAGCTCGATGAACCATTTTGGGGCTTAAAACCTGTTCTGAACTTTTTTTTTTTGGTTCTACAAGGAACCCAATGATTTTTCGACCTGGTTCCTTGTAGAACCAAAAAAGGTTCAGAAAAGATGATTCAGCCCTAAACTGGTTCCTTGAGCTTCACAGAAAATCATATATAAATACTATAATAGAGGACTAAGTATATCTTCTCTTCCCTACATTTGCAGATTATTTGAACTCAGAAAGTAAAATAGGCCTAAATGGCCTACTTGAATTGTTAAAGGTTCAACTAAGAACAGCCAAAGGTTCTTGTCAGAACCTTTTAAGAACTTGTCAGAAGTAATGAAAGGGTTGCACATACAGGACAAAAAGGGTTCTTTTTGGAACCCTTTTTTCTAAAAGTGTTGTTTGATTAAAATCAAATCTGTTACCTAACTTGAAAAGTAAAGGTATTCTTATCCTGGGACTTTGAATGGTATCTGTTACGTGAAACTGAATACTTTGTTTTTGTTGATTAATTAATTTTCTAATTAGTGAAACTTAATTATTGAGATCTTTGATTGCTACAGAAAGGGACTTTTTTCTGAAAGATTCATATTTTGCAATTTTGGGTGATTTCCCATTCTATTTTAATAGGCAATTGATTGCATGAAAATATCAGGTGATCTGGGAATTTCCCAAAGTTTCAGAAATGGATTTGTTTACTTGAATATATAATTACTTGGGAAATTCCCCCACATAGAGAACTGTACAATTTACTATGTTAAATATAATGGTGATGTCGTGGGGGAATTTTGAGAAAATGTTGAAACTGGCCCGGAGCCTGATCAGATTTGGTCAGAAGTGGTTTTGACTTGGTCGGCAATAGTTCGATAGATGAAACTTTGGAAGTGAAATTGCTGGTGGGAAAGCTACATTTTGTTGGATGCGAGTTATTATACAGACGAATGGAGATTGGAGTTTAGAGATATTCTGAATGGAGATTGGCGATACCTTGTTGGAGTTGGAGATATTTGTGTTAAAGAGACAGTGGAGCAGTATCAGAGTGGATAATTTTATGTGCATTGGATTCAGCTTGTGAAATATTTTATAAAGCCAAGCAGAGCTTCATTGTGACTGTTGCAGCGCCATTGGAGGTCGTCAGGAACATTGTGGAACTAATTTTCTAAGTGGATTTCGGGGACTTATGATATATGACTTTATGCCGTGGATTAAAAACGGACTATAGCGTAGAATATAAACATTTTTGACAAATCCTATAGGAACGCAGCGGTATTTCAAAACTGTAAGTTAAGGTAAAATTAAGATATTATTAAGTGTTTTAACTTTGCTGAAAGAAAGTACACATTTATTAAATTTGTTAAAACTTATTCCAAATTTTTCAGTGTATTTATTTTGTTTCATTTAAGAACCTGTAAGGTGAATTTGGCCTTGGTCATTTAACATCTCTGACCGTAACATATCCAAAACTAATATAGGGCCTACATGCATGCTGAAGTTCAACTAAAGAAGCATAGGCCTATAGGGCGGGGTGAGGTGGAGCACTCTCAAGTCTTTGGGATGTTCACCATGTTCACAAAGTCATAAACTTTACATACATTTTTCTTGGAACTTGAAAATGGAATCAGTTTGATCCAAGTGATCTTATCTGAAACAAAATTTGACATTTTTAAAAGGAAATATAGCTAAAAATAGATCATTTTTGACATGCTTGAGCAAAATCAGAGAAATTGACTCAAGTGAACTCAGGGAAATTGTCTAACTTGTTAGAGCTACTGGGTTAAATCTAAAAAAGCAAAAGTCAAATCTGTTGCCCAACTTGAAAAGTCAAGGTATGCTTATCATGTTTGAATGGATACCAAAATTATAAATATGCATGCTCAAGTTCAACTAAAGAAGCACGTATAAAGCCTACAGCCCATTACCAGGGGTGTGTGGGACAGGGTGCCCTCCCCCCTTCAAATTTTCCCAAAAATGTCCACTTGTTGTTGCAAAGTGGCCAAAATTGCCTTTTTGACGAAGGGTAATTTTGGTCCATTTTGGTCATCATCAGTACCCTGGCTTTGCCCTCCCTTGGCCTGCATGTAACTGTGTGTGATGTTTGTGACACACCAAAGAATGACTTATGTACATAAGTTCCAACTGTGGCACTGTTGGCATGCTGTACTTAAAGTGGAATATGCCATCCTTTGACAAAATGACCAACTAAAAGTTTTAATGGCCATGGGAAATTACCAGTAATTGAGTAAATAGAACATTTAACAGGAGACCATAACTAGAAACTGGTCCACCTTGGGTTCATTTTGCAACATTTTGGGAGGGGTGGGCTTGTGGATGGGGGGGGGGGGGGTGGTTATAACACTCTATTATAAATATCCCTGGCTATAAAACTGCTTTAATCCAGTAACATTATGGCAGGCCTGAATTAAGGTATTTTAAAGATATAGGCCCGTATTCCAGAAAGATGTTTAGCTAATCCATTGTTTAACTGAGCATCAACTGTCCAGGAATGATATGCATCATTACAGCTCTCAAGCAGAACAGTTGACGAGAAATAAAACCTTGATTTAGCTAAACACCTTTCTGGAATACGGGCCGATGTGTTCTGTTTCATTTGTTATATCATTTATTCATATTTAATTGTTTATTTTAATTATTTGTTTCCCATTTTAAGAATTAACCCAGGATCCAACAAATCATAGAAAGATATCTCAAACTGACATTATTTCTTATTTTATATGCTGACAAGTGATGCACATTTGCCGTACTGTATGTGGGAAAATTGGTAGCCAAGTTAGCTCAACAGGTATAAGGCGATCGCTTGCAGTGTAGAAAGTCCTAAGTTCGGAACCTGTTGGACTTGCCAAAAGTTAAGTGTGCTTGAAATTCCCTTTGACAAGGAACTGACTGCTAATATTCTTGTGGAGACACATACTAAACTCAGGGAGCTGATCTGGGCAGTGATGGTGCATATATGGGGTGATCAATTGTCAGCGCCCCTTGAGGTTGTCGCAGAGGCATAGCGCACTATAAAGGGAGGCATAGCGCACTATAAATCCCATGTATTTGTAATTATCAATTATATAACCGAGCGCCAATTCAAAAAAAAAATCAATTGAGTGATCTGTCACAGTTGGATTGAAGTTTTCAATATTATTAAGCATGTGACGTGATTTATTTACTTTAAAAAAGTTTCTGAGTGAAATCAAGTAGATTTTGCATATTAAACTTTTGGCAGGAGAAGTTGAGGAAATGTGCAGGCATCATGCAATTTGTTCAGGAGTAAAACATACCGAGATGTTTTATGCCCTTTTAGGTTTCCTATTAGAGGGAAGCGTGGCCGAGCGGTTAGAGCACGGGTCTTGTAATACAGGGGTTGTGGGTTCGAGCCCTTGGCCAGGCGGTTTACATCTCCTTGTTTCCTTGGGCAAGAAACTTTACTCTAATTGCTCTGTGGTTCGGAAGTAACGTTAAGCCGTTGGTCCCCTGTGAGAATGCTCCTTCTTGGGGCGCTGCATACAGTGTATACGTGGTGAGTCTGTTGTTTGATAGTTCTGATGTTGTCAAAATTTAACCATGCTGATCTCTCAACATCATACCATTTTCGAGCCAACATCTCCCTAGCCCTGTTTAGCTCATCATGATGGTCCTGTTTAACTCATAATTATGGTCGCTGGATAAATGTGTAGCACAGTAAATATTTACATAGAATGACAGTTAAACTTTAATTCATTGTATGTTGTAGAATTTGGGGCCAGGACCATCATTACTCAACCTGAAATATTTGAAATTGTCAAATTTACACACAAGATGAAAAAGACACACAACAAAAATGCATTTATTGAAGCTAGAATCTATTGATTTCTCTTGTCTGCAAGAACACAACCTGAGCTGTAACACTAAAGAAATACTTGGGCAAGCTACACGAGAGCTTGGATCTACATCATAGGAGATTCCGGGGATCCACTTTGATCTAGATCCAATGGAGATACATGCAAGAACCTCAAGCACTTAGAGCGCATGGGCCTTGATGTGTGTATGGCACGTAGGCGCAGACACATATGTGCAGCTGGCACTGCAGGATGTCCACATCTGGATTGATCTTACATAGTGTAGACAAATTCTGCACAGATGGGATCTACATCGATGTAGATTGATAAGATAGAAGCTCTTGTGTAACTTACCCCTTTATTATATAAACCAGATGCATAAGATCTTGAAGCCACTTGAGGAGTTTTAGCTAAAGACAGAATACACCATGATCATACAGTTCCAATAATGGGTCATTCTATGGCAAATGTCACCAAATATTACACGATCATACCCTTGAATTAAACTGTGCTTAATTGTTCTTTGAGGGTTTCTGTAAATATTTAACAAATTTAAATCTCACTCCTAGAAGAACGCGTAACATTTTGGTATTGTTTGTGGCATTTGCCATGGAATGACCCAAATTATTTGTGATGGATACCATTGGCTCAAAACATCCACTCTGACAAAGGATTTGCAAATGTTACCATGGACGCTTTGAGACATTGACTCTAATCAAGCCTGGTTGTATTTTGTAAATCATCAAGTATCATTTCCTCCATCTGCCCTTACACAAATCACAAGAATACCATCAGAATTAATATTAAATAATGGTATACAAATAAATTAAATAAGTTTTATAACTGCTGTTTATTAAATTTCCCTCACCATCACATATAGATAATAATTGCCTACCAAATTTAGAATACCAGTTGGAATTAATATTTAGAGTTCAGGCAACACATGATGTCTAGTGAATTAGAACGGGCAGTTTGACGGGCCCTAATATGACCATACGTTGTCTCAATTACACAAAAAGTGTTTTTATTTTTCGCCGATTGTGGTTGTGAACTTGTAATTTATAATGTTTACTTCAATCAGATAATGATTTTATCAAAAAGTTTTTAAATACAATTTTTTTTGGTTAAAAATTCTATGATTTTCTTGTCCTGTTCGGGTAATCAGTTGGCAGATTTTGTACCCAGATCTTGTTGTTCTGTAATGCGCTGTGCTCTCTGAAGTGTGCCATATAAATGCCCCTTATTATTATTATTAAAAGTGATTAGCCGACAATAAGCTTATTGATATCAAATTATATATCTTCCATGGCCTTTATGTGACACATTTTCTTCAAAAGTTTTTTAAACGAACTCCTGGAATAATGACTAGACTAGTTTTTGTAATTAACTCCTGGAATAATGACTAGATTGTTGGTCATGATAACAAAACATTAAGAATAGTTCTAGGAATGTTCTTGATTAAGAATTTGAACAATTTTATTGACTAACCTTGTTTGATCATTATTCACACACATAACTATACTTTGATCAACACCAAATAGGCGGGCCTCTTCACATTGTGAATTGATCCAGATAAGCGCGTACGTAGCTGAACACGGCACAACGCAGCACGAGTTGTATGTGTAACTCGTGCATCAGCATCTATGGCGTGTGTGTAAGTGGGATTATGTTTACTTGCGGGTGATGAAAAGCCTCATAACTCCCACCTATTTAGTGTTAATAAAAGTACAGCATGATTTACCTTTTTAATAAATATCAATACCCATATGTCATCTGGATGGGAAGCAAATCGGTAAAATGGCATAGAAAGAACCTTGCTAAATTTCCATCAAGGTGGCTAGAATGGGGTTCAAACCCACATCCTTTTTCACAAGTCCAGATGCTTGAACTACTATCTCACAGCGCCATACTATCATGGGATAAAATTTTGATGTCCTCGAAAACAAAAACTTTCATGTCCCATTTCTTATAGTTTGAGCTGAAAAGCATTCAGCTCAAATTACAAAAAAGATTTGCAGATTTCTCGTTTAGTTAAAGAACATAACATTTAGAGAAAATTGTGGCTGATTCAACACATTGTTCATAGCATATCTAAAAGACTTGTGTCAAGCGCATTGGCGCTAATAATCCCCAAAGTAAATGTGTTTCTCAAGGTTACAATGGCCACTCAGTCAATTTGATCATCCAACTCTGGTCAAGAAACTCGCTTCAAAGTTCAAAAACGTGCTTGTACCAGTTTCAAAAAAATTATTATCTAAATTAACATGTTTTCCTTATAACCCTCAAAATAAAAAAGTACAAATAGAAAATAACAAAATTTAAATTAAATCCATGCTTTAAAAAAATTAAACACCTTGATCCGTCAACTAAATCTTCAAAATATAAATACATTAATACAAATTTTAGAAATATATGAACTAATTTTTATCTAGTAAACCATTATTTTAGACACCTATCACATACACTGGAAGCCCTATGAAACTAAATGTATCAAAGAATTTCTATAAAACAAGTATTTAACAACAATTGGAATTTTTGTAACAAACCATACAAATTGAGACCACATTGACTCATGTTATATACTATATTATGAAATGCTACGCCTCCACATTAAGAAACAATTAAATATGGGCATCTGTAACTTTTACTTACAAACCCACAATCTAAACACTTGTATTTATTCGCTCTTTGCATGGATTTGCCATTTGTGTGAATAGAGCCTTAAATCTCAACCATGCATTACGACGCATGTGCATGCATTAAAACGCATACACTGTGAAGAGCAGCCTCAATCGTGAGACGACAAATTCAACAAATTCTATACCAGCAGAACGGACGCATTGAAGCAGTAAATTCACTTTTCATATTGAGGCTCTACCTGCATATTATGGGCCATACATAGGGTAAAAAGCAATTATAATGACACAATTCCAATTGACCTATCAGATGTCAATACAATGTATGTAGGGTCAATTCGGGTATTTTCACTTTATGGGCTAACTTCACTCTCTTAGAATTGTAAAGTTCATGAATACGTCTTAACATTAGTTTGTCCATATAACAATCAACATTAAAGCAATACTATAAGGTGTTAAAAATGAAGCGCCCCCTGTCACCCATGCCTTTTGATTTTTTTGGCTTATACGATTTGGCTAAATGATGCTTACTTTTTCTGTTATGGTCATTTGTTGAATTAAATTCAGGATCCCGAATTTAATTCCACATGTATTAGTACAGGAAAGCGTGCACATGCTTTTTATCCATTTTTTGATGTCAAAACAATTCGTTTCACAAAATACACTTGACAATGCTTTTAGATAGTCATATTCCTGCATTTTATACTGTTTTTACTATAAACCATTTTTGATCAAAATCTTATAGTATTGCTTAAGGGCAGATCAGGTTGAAAGTGGGTATAAGATCGCTATCATCAATACAGATAATGCCCACAATAAATGTGTCTATTGTATGAACTTAACCAACACAACAAGAATGAATTTACCCTACTGCAAGTTGCAACATGTATGAACATGAAAAACTACCATGTGCATACTTGCCAACATTCTAGTTTCAGAAAGAGGGCCAAATGAGAGAAAATGTTTAAAAAGAGGGACATTTCTGAATTTCCTATACAATACTATGTAGAGATATTTGCAAAAAGAGGGACACCTACTAAACTCATGGCGTTTTACGGCATTTAGTTTAGGTCAAAAGAGGGATGTCCCTCCAAAAGAGGGACAGTTAGAAAGTATGCATGTGGGTACTGAAATACCCAACAAATTTTCCAGACAGGTTTTGCCTTTTTTCAACAATTTAGGTACTAGTAGTCAATGTTTAATGTGAACT